>JAXQQM020063388.1:0-53345 GCA_034641835.2 Pinus albicaulis
AATATCATTAAAATTCATTATCCTTGGTAATGTTGTTATCAAACATTAAATTTTTAATTATGGTTTATTTTATTTTAATTAGAAGGGTTTAGAAGAGTGCATTTCATCTCTAATTAATGTGTTCATAATTAGTTATCTTAATTTAAAATATACAAAAAAAATGATTATCTTTGAAATGATTTTTTTTTTAATTACAAATCTTTATTTTACAATATGTTTCTAGAATTGAATTTGATTATTAATAATTATCAAATAAATTGTAAGGATTTAATATTTGTAGAACTTTCTATAATATTCTTAGTATAAATGACAAATCAAAGATTTAGATTTATCTTGAAAGAAGTTATGTCATATCTCTACTTTTAAGTAGATTGACTAATCTTAAAAAATTGTCCCATGAATGTGTCATATCAATGTGAATTATTGTTTTGTAGACACATGGTATTAGCAAGAGTCTATTTACAACTTTAAAATATAAATGGTATAATAGAGGCTAATCTCTATGGTTATATGCTTTATTAAACCTATATATGTTTAACTCATACATTATTTTTTTAATTAATTATTATTATTTTTATTGAAAAAAAAATTATAATTTTCTCAATGAGTTTTTATGATTTTTTAATCTTGGTAAAGTGAGATGTATCATGATGTAAATTTTTGATGTTTATTGTCATTTACCAACCTTTTATTTATATTACTGTGGTATTTATTATTATTGACTATAAATTAGAGAAACTTAAAAACCATTATTTTTTAAATCCCTTATCATTAAACTTATTTTTCTAAGAAACAATTTTCATTTACTAAGAACTTCAATTTTATATATTATTTTCAAAGTCCTATGGTATCGATTATTGAAGAGGATTTTGGATTTTGCAGAGAACATTTATGGACGTTTAGAATCCCAACTAAGATCCATCTTCTAGATTATAATATTTTTACATGTTATATGTATTTCTCTTAAATTTTTGTATTCTTATTTATTGTATAAAAAATATTACAAAATAAATCATAATAATTTTAACTAAACTTAAGAGTGTTAATAATATATATTTAATATTTCAAATCTAAAACTTGCTCCATTAAATATTTGATAAGTTTTTTTATTATTGATTAATATATTTTTAAACAAAAATCTTCTCATAATGATTATTTATAGAAAAATTAGTAAACATAAATATTACAAATAATAATGTTTGTGGACTTTTCTTATAAACACTATAAACTTTGAAAATTTGATCCTTCATATTTTATTTATATAAAAAATAATAAACGTAAATACTAAAACCTCCAATGTGTTTTAATATCAACTAGCACTTGGTCATTGGGTAAAAATATTCCAACACTCAATCATGTGTTAATTGTTCATGTGATCATTTTTTATGGTTTCTGTAATCCAACATATGGTCTTTCAGTATTCTTTTCATGTGTGGATCTTTGGATAGGAAAAGCATGTTTAGGCCTATCACTTGGTTTCGCAAGGAACAATGGAGGAAAAAATCTATAAGAAAAATGTGGCGAAGGAGGGTATTGCACCAAGTGTTCGTGGTAAGAAACAACTTCATAGGTTCCTCACTAAGAGGAGGTTTTAATTCTATTAAATCTTGAAGATAATGACAATGTTGCCAATAATTGTGATGAATTGGAAGAGTGACTCACCCAACTAGAGAATATGGTTGAAGCTTGGGTTACTTCTAATGCTATGATTCACCAACATATTCTCCTTTTATGAAGAGATTACTTGAACACCATTACTCAAGTTGGATTGCCAATTTTTAGGAGACTCTTCTCCAGGAGAATGAAGATGAAATAATTTCGAAAGAAGAGAAAATTATGCCATGGGAAAATTGTGAAAATTTCACAGTATTGGAAAATTTGAAGCTTTCCATGGAAATCTCTCATTTTGAGATGGTCCAAGTAGCAAATCAGTATGTTGAACAAAATGCTAGAAATTATGACTTGAATTTAGGATGAGCCACAGTGTGAAATTTGAGTAAGAGAAATCATACTAATCACCAAAATTTCAATAATGGTGAAAAATTTATAGTACAAAGCATAAATAAAAAATATAATAACTTGTTCACAGTGTCACAGTTGAGTAAGAGGAGCCATGTTAATGACCAAAATTTCAACACTCATGACAGAGTTATAGTACGAAGCCTAAATAAAAAATATAATAACATATATCATCCTATGGAGCTGAGATTGAACATAGTGGCATTGTCCTAGTACAAAATATGACTGGTAACTGTAATAACGAGAGTTATGAAAATCCCCTACTTTGAAATGAAATGAATATCCCAAGTAAATTTACATGTGGTGACTGTCCTCGTTCTCAAATGAGTTAATCAGAATAATAGATTTTCACAGTTCAGGAGATACACTTATTGCATTAATTCAATAATAATGAGCTTCAGGCAAACAAAAGATAAGACAATTAACACAGAGAGAATATTCAAAACCTAGAATTTCCACCTTTTATTCTTGTAGCATAAATTATTACATAATATATGCCAAAAGTTATGGTTTCCTGACAAGTGTAATATAGTATTTTCAATGCAATATTAGTTATATCAAGTGCTCAATCTTACACAAGATATAAAGTTTAAGTTTACAACAGGTATCAAAGACCATTACAAGCTTTCTACTTTGGATTCCGTTGAAACTCTTGGTTGTCCACAATTCATAAGAAAAATGAAGCAGTGATACACCTCATCTCCAATGTAAATTGATGTAGAAAATCCCATCCATTTGATTTTATCTCTTAAAAGAACCACACCATCTAGGGTTGATTCTAGCTAAGGTTGTGTGAAGTCTACAATCTTCCATTGATTTTTCAAAAGAGAAACATCTCTTATGGTTGCATCAAAGTTCTGCAAGACTTCAATTTTTTATAAATTCACTCATATGGTATGTATATACTTATTTCAATACATTATATATTATTCGAGGCAATGTAAGCATAGTTATAAGTTCATCAAAGTAATCAAGCCATGAAATATACTATATTACAAGAAATACCACCATAAAAAAACACATTGGTAAAAGAAAGCTTGACGTGAATTTATCACATAGCCAAAATTAATCTAACATGGAAGAAAAAAAGAGAAACAACAATTATATTTTAATTTCAATGCAATTTTTATTTTCTTCTTGCAAACAATTAATAGAAATTTCATTATTCAATCGTTAGAAGTTTTCACAAAATCTATATTCAGATTATCCATTCAAATTTAGAATAATCCATGTATATAGAAATGAACAAAATATTTCACACACAAACACATAAATAAAATAAATTGTAATAAATTTTGACGTCAATATTGTATGCTACTATTTCCTAAGATCTTACCTTAAGGCATTCTCATTGCAACATATGATGCAATTTCTAGTTTATATACAGACAATATATTCATTTAACAACTATACAATTTCATTGTTTAAATATTTAATAATAACAATAATATTAATAATGCCCGAGCAAGCCTATCTTAAATTCAAATTTCGCCACCTTCATTACGAGTTCCTCTAGCTGCAAAGCATTAAGAGCTCTTGATTCTATCACCATGACTATTAAGCCTGCTACTTGCGCTCATTTTCCCTCTATTCAGCTCTCCCTTCTGTTATCTGTGCATGCTTCTTTTTCCTCCTTTTGACTCCTAGTTTTGGGCCCTGCTCAGCCCGATCTCAACCTTCCTAGGACATTCTCAGGTGGTGGCATCTCCTTTCCTGTGCTACTGAGCGCTCCCTCCCTCTCCTACACTTATGTTCCTTCACGTGTCATGCCAAAGCGTCACCGTATGCGGTTTAGAAGATATGGAGGCCGCGGCATCCACTCCAGACCACCTCTATCCCTTGCTATGGGCAGGGAACTGAATATTTCGGTGGACTGGGAGGAGCCGAGAAGACTCGACCCTATTAATATTTCATCCCAATTATCCTTCCAGCTACCTGTTTCCCTTCCGGCCTCCTCGAGCATTCAGCCCAAAGAGAGATCGCCCAAGTCGACCATCCTGCCTGAAACATAATTTATCCCTCACAAGATGAAGGCTCTCCCTATGCAAAGCACCTCCAGCAGTAGCCAATCCACCAGCAGCAATTCGAGTTTTCTGACGATGGTAGAAGCTCAAACATCGACGAAGGATATAAGAATGAGTACAAAAATCAGCTCACGACCACCTCCAATTAGCCAAACATGCCGTGGTTGCCACATCCTCAGGTCACTAGCCACATGATAATAAAGGAGGATGAAGACTCATTCTATGCTTGCAAGATCGAGGAGGAATAACACAACTCCAGCAAGAAGAATTATGGTCCACACTAGTTTCAATTGTAGGGTGTACTTCTCTCTTTCTAGTTTTTTTTGTAGCGTTCTCTAGTCTAAACATGCTTTGGAAGACTTCGCTCTCAAAATCAAGTTTAAATTTTGCTATTGTGTATGTTCGTTTCCCATTCTGGGCAGCGTCTATTTTGTGCTACTGGTGAAATGGTTTCCCCAGTTGGGGCAGTCCATTTTCTGGTTTAAAATCTTGATACTTCCCTCTAGAATTGGCTTGCCAAGTCTGGAGGAAGAGATATGTAATATTTTTCTCTATATAATATAATAGATGTAGTTTAACTTATAAAAAAATAAAGTAAATTTTGGTTTGGTTGAATTTCATCACATGATGTCGTAGAAAAGGGATGTTGCAGCGGATGGTGATTTATGTTAGATACAAACGCTCATAAATGGGTACGTAATATTTTAAACATTCCTGGGTCTTAGAAATTGATAGCCATCAATAACGAAAAACACAATTGTTAGATGCTATAAAATAAAAAATATACTCATAATAGAAATAAAATCCAATGGGCTTTACAATATGTATATATAAAGCGCTCAATCGTACAGAAGATATCAACTTTAAGTTTACAGCAGGCATCGGAGACCATTACAAGCTTGCTACTTTGGATTCCGTTGAAACTCTTGGTCACTCCTATGGTCCACAATTCATAAATCAATTCATAAGAAAAATGTAGCAATGATACACCTCATCTCCAATGTAAATTGATGTAAAAATTCCCATCCATTGGATTTTATCTCTTAAAAGAGCCACACCATCTAGACTTGATTCTAGCTAAGGTTGTGTGAAGTCTACAATATTTGAGCGATTTGTCAAAAGTGAAACATCTCTTATGGTTGCATCAAAATTCTGCAAGACTTCAAATTTGAATAAATGCACTAATATGGTATGTATATGCTTATTTCAATACATCATAAATTATTTGAGGCAATGTAAACGTAGTTATAAGGTCATCCAAGTAATAAAGACATGAAATAGACTGTGTTACAAGAAATACCGCCATGAAAAAACCCATTGTTAAAATAAATCTTGACGTGAACTTATCACATAGCCAAAATTAATCTAACACAAAAAAAGTGAGAAACAACAATTATATTTAATTTTATTGAAGCGATAAGCATGACCGAATTCAATATGCCCAACCCTAGTTGTCACAAAACTGATCTTGAATGAAAGCATCATTCATTTTTTGAGAGAAAAAAAAATACATCCAAGTTTCTGAGACACCCATTGAAGGTTCATGTGTTTGAGATAGTCACAGAAAACTAGAGGATATTAAAACTCAAAGATAATTCCTTTCACGTTGTATTATGGATCTTATGCTTAGAAATTAATGTTGGAAAATACATATTCCAATGAGAAACTAAGTTGGATGAAATGAAAGTCACGGTAAGCATGTTGACCAGCTCATTAAAATAGTTTGATATTAGAAGCTCACTATCCTCATTTCTAAATTATATTTATATTTCCATGGGCTTATTTGAAATCGTTTTATTTTGGACAACCAACATTATTAACTGTCAAAGATTCAAACCTAGATTTATGTTGAGTATCTCCATTTACCAGGGAAATCAAATCATCTTAAGTTGTATTTAATATTTTGTTCAAGTCTATTTTTACATCAAATATCACTTTATCCATCTAATTATATTATGGATGATTTATATGTTGTTGTTATTAATATACATATTAATGTAATTTAGGTTGACTTGTAAATATGGTGCAAGCTTTTCATTTTCTTCTTGCAAACAATTAATAGAAATTTCATTATTCAATCATTATAAATTTTCACAAAATCTATATTGAGATTATCCATTCAAATTTAAAATAATCCATGTATATTAAAATGAACAAAAAATTTCTCACAAAAACACTCATAAATAAAATAAATTCTATAAAATTTTGAGTTCAGCATTGTATGCCACTATTTCTTAGGATCCTACCTTAATTCATTCCATTACAACATATGATGCAATTTCTAATTTATATACACACAATATATTCATTTAACAACCATACAATTTTATTGTTTCAATATTTAATAATAACAATAATATTAATAATAATATATAAAAATATTAGTAATAATAATAATAATATAGACATTTGTTTAATTAATGTGATGAGATTAAATAATAATTTTAATATTTAATAATATTAAATATAACGATTCTTTATTTTTATTTAAATATGAATTATCTAGCAGTTACAAATCAACCCAAAAAAACCAACAAAGTTGAAAAGGCAAGTATCCAATTCAACGATGAACTAGTTAAATTGGAATCATTAAATGGCGGGGATTATCTTGGCAGCGAACTAAAACGCAGTGAAATTCGAATCAGATGCAAATGAAAATGCGATTAAAAAAAAAAAAAAAAAACCTCGTAAAAAAAAATGCAGAATGTTTAAAAAATAAAAAATTAACCTCATTAAAAAAACATTAAATTACGATAAATTTTATTTTAACCCATAAACTGACAATAATTTTTTTTTAACCTCTTTAAAAAAACAAAATTAGGATAAATTTTCTTTTAACCTCAAAAACAAAATTAAGATAAATTTTCTTTTAACGTCATAAAAAAGCACAAAATTAAGATAAATTTTATTTCAACCTCATTAAAAAGGCACTAGCTCACACCCTTTAACGTGATTAAAAAAGCACAAACTAACGGTGGTAATTGCATTGAATGAGTTCTTACAAAATATTTCCGAAGTCGTTCGAACTTAGGGTTTGCGCTAATAGTTCAAAATATTTTTAAATTAATCCAATGGATGTATGTATATTTAAAGAGAGCCGCCTTAATTTCAATGCCAACATGTAGATGGATTAAGGTAAGAGTGGTGCCAAAACTTTCGTTCTACCAAATTTCTGATGTTGAATTGCAACGACTACTTTAATTTTTTCAAGTTGCAACTAATTGCAACTTTTAATTTTCCTTTCTTCTTCTGTAGAGTATGGTTTTTGTTTCCTTATATTTCTGTTTTTGCATGTTCACCTATGAATTTTCACTGGTATTAATAGTTATCTTGGATAGGACGGGACTTATGTTGGATATTTGTGAGTTCTTTTCTGCTTTCACAAAAATATAAAGTGTTCTTGTTGGCACTATTGTAACTATTGATTTAGGATATGGCAATATACCAAACAATTTGGCTAAGACTTTAGGTAAAATTAATTTCCGCCAAAGATTTCCTTTCTATAACATGTTCAAATATTATATTTAGCATTACTAGCATTACTATTTATGTTCAAAATTACGTTCAATTAATTATAATAATAATTGTCCATGTTGATCATCTGTAGCAAAGGGTTTTTGAAGTGGAATGTTGTAACCGACCTCCTCAATTTACGTAAATGAATATGGTAAATATATTTCGATTTTAACTGTTTAAATAATGAAAATAAACAATCGGTTTAATATAAAACGGATTCTTGAATCAGTTAAGACGGATAGTTGCTGCATATTAAAAAAAGATCTGGGGAGAGGAAGGGGCACGCTGGCTTTCTTTTCCTGTCAAGTGATGGAACTGGTTAATATTTTCTTTCCTGTGTAGATAGCAAATGGATGGTAAACACTCCGCAGGTTGCTATTCTCTTGATGAAGCATCGTACAGTCCAAGTCCAAGTCCATGCCCGACCTCCCATGTTCGTTGTTCTCGTCAGTTCTTTGGCTGGTCTGTACACGTGGTATGGGACCTCTATTTATACTGCAACCAAATATGGCGTGAAAGGGTTTGCGGAGGCTCTTAGAATGGAATTGATGTCTTTAACATCGGATTGAGCGTTGCTTTCTCGGGATATGTGGAGACTCCAATGCTGGATGACTTGT
The DNA here is from genome assembly GCA_034641835.2 of Pinus albicaulis. Taxonomy (NCBI): domain Eukaryota; kingdom Viridiplantae; phylum Streptophyta; class Pinopsida; order Pinales; family Pinaceae; genus Pinus; species Pinus albicaulis. Next base: position 8,177 of record JAXQQM020063388.1, read on the forward strand.
AGCAGTTGTTTGAAGTTAAGATAAATAAAACACGAATGATCTGAAGGTTTCAGTCATGCGTTGGATGAGTGCATCCAGGGTGATGTATTGTTTACGACTCCAAGAACCTCACCAAGTTTTAGAGGGTTTGTGTTGTGTTGATGATTACTTCTGTTGATTGGAGTACAAGTCTATTACGAGTGATTCGCCTCATAAAGCATTTTGAGCAGATGGGTACGTAAAACGTAAAATATTGTTTGCTTTTATTTTTACTGTAATTATTGTAATGTGAGAGAGTGATAAAGTCGATACAAAGCAGACGGATGAGGCCTACATTCCCTTTCTTTTAGGAAAGACTCTGTGATTACTTTCATTTTCTTCTATAAGAGTCAAGATAAGTAATCTTTGCTAATTTTTATTATATAATCTTTTGTTGTGAGTTGTTTCTTATTTTCTAGAGATCATTTTCTTGAAAATAATTTTCATGTTTACTTGTTGATGTGCACAACTGGATTTTAATTAGTCCACTGTGTTATATATAATGTAGAGGGGTTTTAGTTATTCAATAAATCCATGGATAGTTTCATAAAACCATGGGTAGTTTTTCCATGGTGTTGACAAAGATTAATTATTTCATAAAACCATGGGTAGATTACCATGGTGTTTGTAAATACTAATCAATTAATAAATCTATGGATTGTTTACCATGATGTTGGTAAAATTAAGTTATTTAATAAATTTATGGTTAAAGGAACTAATCAGTTTTATTCCTTAATGAATAAACTAAGAGACTATTTTATATTAACATGATTATGATGTTTAATTCCTTTTGGAGGAAGGTCTTGCATACACATGCAATATATATGTATTAGCTTTTATTGAAAAATAATATACATTTTTGTATGTAGAAAGATAGCTTGTAGTATTAAAACTACATTGAATATGATCATTAATATAATCTCAAAAATGAGTCATGTATTTATATTCATAATTGCCTATTTTTACATATGATTACATGCTCACTAGCATTGAGATTTTCTTTGGAAGAATCATGAAGGAGGTTATGAGCTTCATTGTGTAATCACTCCTTTAGGGAGAGTCTTTTGGAATCAATATGATTTTAAAGCAAACTTGGGATATGTAGCCATTGTCTTGGAGGAATGTGTGCTTATGCGACGTAAGCATTAGTTATTGTGATGACCTATAACCAGCACATATGAGGTATGTGTTATTAAAGAGAGAATGACAAGGTACTTTACTTGCTTGTCATGATTATACATGAGTAGATGGAGAAACTACTATAATGATTGATTAATACTTTATGAATCCTGACATCATTTTGTGTTGAAGGCATCATAGCAGGGAATGATGGTGACATGTGCAAAGGAAGATTATGCTTGACATGGTGGCAGGTAAATGATTAATGTTCGTGAAAACGAGTACGAGTTGCAGGAAGGTCCAATGTGCGATGGTCCATTGTAGGTACATCCATGCCACCAGATGTGAAGATCTGAAGATATGAAGACCAGAGGGTAAATGGTATCATATTTATTGTAATGGATGTAAGCTAGAAATTTGCATATTTCCTTATAAGATTTTATAAATGATGGTTAAGGGATGGTCTCCCTTATAAGCCATTGAGTGATGGGCTAAGCACCCTCATGAGCGTTTAATAATAAAATATTATTAAACGTTTGCTGGTTTTCACCCTACGGGGTTTCCAGGGTATATTGGTGTTCAATGATGTGATTGGTTATTGTGTCTAGATGATGAGGTTGATTCCTTTCTTGTTATGAGGTTCATAATGTCAATTATGTGATGACTATATCAGTAATGAGATGAATGGATGGTTACATCATATAGTATTATGTTAATTAAGGGAATTAGGAGTTTACTATTCTTATTCATAAAATTACACTATGAACGGTTAAACATTCTATGTAATGATGAGTAACTTGTATAAAAAAAATTTAACTCCTTACATTTCCCTGTGAAGATAACAGAGTATTTTACAAGTGGTATCAGAGCTAAAGGTTCAAAAACTGGCGCCTTTGGGAGTTAGCGAAAATAAATTGAGGGATCAGAGATGAAATGCGCATATGTGAAGGAAGGCATCGCATCTCTACTCCAGGTTGAATAAAGAGTTTCAAGAGATAAGTATTATTATCTTCCTTTTCTTGAAACACTAGTTATTGCATTATGGAAAATACACTGCTTACAAAGTAAATACCTGTTCAGTTAGAGTTTCTTTAAAAAAAAATATGTATTTTCCATGTACGTAAAAATTCTATTGTTGTGTTGAAGTTTCCTTGAAAGGAGTCAGGAATTTGGTTTCCTGAAGAAGAAACATGTGTGTGCTTGAAAATTTAACTAATATACATTTGATTCCTCTTGAGAGAAATATGTGTATTTCGAAAATAAATCTTGCATGTGAATCTTGCAACTTAAAGAGACAAATATAGAGTAAAATGTGGTTTTACTTAATATGCAAGATTGTGCTAGTTCTTTTTGAAAGTAATAAAGCATTGCTAATATGATAATCTTTCAGAAAGATATACCATGGTAAAAGACCAAACTACTGTGCTAGTTTCGCTGAGAAGAACCCATGTGAGTTCTTGCAAAGATTACTAGTAAGTATCTTAAAAGGTGTGAGCAGTAGAAAAACATAAATAACTAAACTTACTTGCTTATATATATATCCTATTTAAGAAAATATAGGAAGCATGTTTTCTTTTAAAAGGGATTTCGTACAAGGGTGTTAAATGATAAGGAATACAAGTTCTTTTATTGAAAATAAATATAGGCTAAAGAGAATAACCTCTTGAATATATATTGCATTGCTAGATGGATTATTAAAGGTTAAGTTAACCTTGTTAGTGTTGCGTAGTTTTTATGCATAAAAGAGGCAATTTATAATAATTATTGGAGGCAAAGCCTGAGCAACTTGCATATAGAATCATAGAGGAACAAGGTTCTTTGCATGCAATAGTTGTGTTAGATTTCATCAGAAATAACATAAGTCTATATGTGGAAATGATAATATGTTTTGTTATCATGCTTTAGAAAAGAGTAGTTCTTTGGCAAGGAATATGAATTACATGTACAAAAACTAAAGAAATGTTCTAGTTTCCTTGAAATATTTACATGGTTAATGTGGGTATAATATTTCAAGAATAAGGTATGTATTCTTATGTTTTATTCCATTAGTTTTATGGAAAAGAAAACCATGTTTTGCATAACTATTAGGTTATATGTCCTTGAAGAGGAATCATGAATTTTCCTATTCAATTATGTTAAGTACTCTGTTGGGAAATTAAGATTAGAATCTTTTCATTGTATGCATAGGAACAATAGCCAATGTGTTAGCTTTATTATATTTGCATGCTCCAAATGCAAAAGCTGAATTGGTGGTTCTTTTGTTAAAGTTTAATAAAGCGAATGCACATTGTGTCATTTTCCATTAAAGGAATTTCTGAACACATACGTGTGTGAAAAATGTCATACTAATGTGGGAGTAACATGAATTGATAATTAGATACTCACATTAATGTAGAGATGTTAGAAGAAAGCATGTTGTAACATTGCATTCACATCTTATATATGCACATGAATAGGTGTTAAAATATCACTCAAAGATTGATTATTTATTGATTAAGGCTTTATCTAATCATGCTATAAAATCTTGTCGATGTTGCTAAAGGAAAACATTGTTGTAGAAGAGCAATGTGAATTCCTGATGAGGATGACTATTGCAGTAGGGAGAGAAGTCCTTCAAATGAAATCAAGATAAGTATTTTATGTTATCTTATTTTATGAAGTCTATGCATATGCATGTTGATTCCTTTAAAAATTTATTTTTACATACATGGCATTGCATGAGATTAAATTCCATTTAAGAGAATTCTTTAAAAGGTACTTGTTATTATAACATACTTTTTCTCATAAGAATATGCATATGAGATTAATGTATGTATTATGCTTTATTTCTTTAGGAAAGAAAGTATAAAAACATGAAAGAAAAATAGTTACTTTTCATTTGAGCTTGAAAAGAAGCAATTGTTTTTGCATGCAATAAAATTTCTAAGTTATCATGCACTACTTTAAAAGAGATGAATGTGTATAGTGATGGTGTGTGAAATTAATGCATGAATGCAAAAGATGAAGAAAGTCCTACTATAAGATGATAGAGTGTTAAAATTAAATTGAATGACGTCTCTTAATGGGTCAAGTTGTGAAACTTCACTAAAAGACTTGTTGACTGACCAGTATTTGCATGAGATGTCATGAATGCATTAAGATCATAATGGCATGGAATGACTAGTTTTAGAGTGACTCATGTCAAGAATGCATTAAAAATATTAATAGCATTGATTAGTTATGAATGAATAACTAATGAAAGTTATATGCATGAATCGATTTTGACTAAAGCTATTTGAAAGTTGTGAACAAATGATTATGATAACTAATTCATGTGTCAGTCTAGTGGAACATAACATTAGGGGAATTGGAAATGTTGTATTCATATCCTAATCGTTATTGACAGAGACGTATTAATGAAGAATTATATATACTTTTATGCATGACGACATTGTATGCATAACAAAATTTTATGTAGGAACTTAAAATGATTGCATAAGATAATATGTGCTTGAGAAATGCATATTTACAATTAGCATTGTTTCTTATAGTAGGCATGGGTTGCTTAATAGAAACAGAAAATTTGTGAAAATAAAACATCGCAAACATGGCAATGTGGAATGCAACAATAAACGTTAAAGTATCATGTTTTAATGTACAACACATGTATGTTAATTCCAGGGGGGAAGTTGTGACAGCTTCATTAAAGCTAACTAGTATTAACTAGTTCAAGACAATTTGTTTAATTCTATTTTATTTGACAAGAGAAACTTAAATTTTCATTGTTGATAAAGCAAGTTATCTAAATTGCTGAAATTAATTAATTAAAAGAAAATGTTTTTAAGCTGATGGTAATTGTTTCCAAGAATAGGAAGTGGTTGGGGACAGTTGGAAAGACAGTTACCTACTCCTCTGAGGATAAGCTGGATCCCCGGGGAGGAGTAGGCGTTCTGTGAAATTGGTAAAGGGGGAGTATTTTCTCGAGTTGGTTGGGACCAGTAGAAAATAGCTTACAACAACCCTTGTAAAGCCAAAAACATCTGAGTATGATTGGAATTGGAGAATTGGACCGGATTGTCCCAAATTTCTCTTCCAGGCTTTTCTGAGTGTGACTGGATTGGCCATCCCGATGTCACAACAGAAGAATCCACTGTTGACCCATGACACTGTCTAGATTCTGGAGCTAGGGGGCAAGTGGAGGACGTAATTGCCTCACTTGATGGTTGGGAGGACCACAACTTGAAAGACTAAATTTCCAGATAAGTATAAAGAGCTTAGTGCTCAGAAAATGAATTACTGAATGTATAAGTTCGTTTATAATATTACTAATTTGTTTGAATGTCTTAGAAGATGCCAGGATATGCCTATGGTGTATGGATTGACCATTGGTATGATTAGAGAGCTAGATTCTCTCTGAGTACTTTTTGAATTACTCTGTTGATGTTTTTAGCAGGAGCTAAGACAAGGTGCACGTGATGCATTGACTAGAGAGTTGGTGCTCTCTCAGTACTGGTGGAAGTACTTTGATTAGGTGGAAGTACTTTGATTAAAACATCTTTGTATATTGCAGGAATTTTTGTTAGTTGCAAGTATTTTCATTTGACTGAAAACTATGTGACTAATGTGATTGAATTGTTAGTCATACATTACAGGCTCTTTCCAGGAAGTGTTGATGGGTGTTAAACCATTTGATGAGAGGTTGTGTAAAAGCCATCATTTCTACCAATAGTAATTGGTAAGTTCGTATAGAGAAATTTATATACTTTTGTGAATTGAATAAGGGATAAGCAGTAGAAATGGAAATGAAATTTTCTTTGCACTATACATGCTTATGAGTATGGATAAAACCATTATTTTTTCAATTAATGGTATTTAAGGAAACGAAAATGTTTCATTGCTAAGGGGAAGGAGCCCCTTTGGGTTTTTTATATTATTATATCATGAGTATAAGTTTTAACTTCAGTGAGAGAAGCACACCGGGGACGGTGTTCTCTTAAATATATGGTAAATATATTTCGATTTTAACTATTTAAATAACGAAAATAAAGAATCAGTTTAATATAAAACGGATTCTTGAATCAGTTAAGATGGATAGTTGCTACATATTAAAAAAAGATCTGGGGAGGAGGAAGGGGCACGCTGGTTTTCTTTTCCTGTCAAGTGATGGAACTGGTTAATATTTTATTTCCTGTGTAGACAACAAATGGATGGTAAACACTCTGCAGGTTGCTATTCGCTTGATGAAGCATCGTACAGTCCAAGTCCAAGTCCATCCCCGACCTCCCATGTTCGTTGTTCTCGTCAATTCTTTGGCTGGTCTGTACACGTAGTATGGGACCTCTGTTTATACTGCAACCAAATATGGCATGAAAGGGTTTGCGGAGGCTCTTAGAATGGAATTGGTGTCTTTAACATCGGATTGAGCATTGCTTTCACGGGATATGTGGAGACTCCAATGCTGGATGACTTGTAGCAGTTGTTTGAAGTTAAGATAAATAAAACGCGAATGATCTGAAGGTTTCAGTCATGCGTTGGATGAGTGCATCCAGGGTGATTTATTGTTTACGACTCCAAGAACCTCACCAAGTTTTAGAGGGTTTGTGTTGTGTTGATGATTACTTCTGTTGATTGGAGTATAAGTCTATTACGAGCGATTCGCCTCATAAAGCATTTTGAGCAGATGGGTACGTAAAATACTGTTTGCTTTTATTTTTACTGTAATTATTGTAATGTGAGAGAGTGATAAAGTCGATACAAAGCAGACGGATGAGGCCTACATTCTTGCTGAATAAGGTCATTTATCCCTTTCTTTTAGGAAAGACTGTGATTACTTTCATTTTCTTATATAAGAGTCAAGATAAGTAATCTTTGCTAATTTTTATTATATAATCTTTTGTTGTGAGTTGTCGTGCGATTTCTCCCCTTTAGCTAGCTTCTCATTATATCACGTGAACTAGGAAACCATGGAAAGACGATGGAGCTTGAAGAGGGAAAAAGATAAGTAATGGTTTCTTATTTTCTAGAGATCATTTTCTTGAAAATAATTTTCATGTTTACTTGTTGATGTGCACAACTGGATTTTAATTAGTCCACTGTGTTACATATAATGTAGAGAGTTTTTCTGTACCCCGTGCTACATCTCTTGAAATTAATATGTGGAAAACCTTACACATAAGAAGGCAAGGATTCTTGAAAATACTAGATATGGAACATATTTATGGGAAAGTACATACATTTTAATAGTTTTTCTTTTTGAGAAACAAGAACCTGTATAAGTTTTCTCACATTTATATTTTTTAGAAGAGTTTCTATATAGATCTATATGCATGGTGTGAATTTGTTTCATGCATGCTGGATTGCGTATAGAAATGAATTTTTAATTAAAATATGATTAACCACGTGATTTTGTGGTTATTTTCTAAAAATAATCCTTGTTGTCTCTTCTTGAAAAGATAATGTTATTAGAGAAATAGAATGGTAAAAGGGAAACTTATAGGTGGGTTTTTGAAAAGAATCCATGTTGTTTTTTTTGGAAAAGATTTCTATTATGTTAAAGATTGCTAATTATTTTAAATCTTAGAATTCTAAGAAGAGAAGTGTGTTTCTTACAGTAAAGGAAGAGCTATCGCTCTTTGCATGCACAAAGTGAGAGAGTTATCTCTCTTGCATGCACAAAGAATTAGCCATTGTGTTATAAAGGCATGTTCTTTGCATGTATAAGGAAATGTTGAGCTATCTTAATATTTAGGAAGATATACTAATAAGATTTATCAACTAATGATATTACATGGTGTTGACAAAGATTAATTATTTCATAAAACCATGGGTAGATTACCACGGTGTTTGCAAATACTAATCAATTAATCAATCTATGGATTGTTTACCATGATGTTGGTAAAATTAAGCTATTTAATAAATTTATGGTTAAAGGAACTAATCAGTTTTATTCCTTAGATGAATAAACTAAGAGACTATTTTATATTAACATGATTATGATGTTTAATTCCTTTTGGAGGAAGGTCTTGCATACACATGCAATATATATGTATTAGCTTTTATTGAAGAATAATATACATTTTTGTATGTAGAAAGATAGCTTGTAGTATTAAAACTACATTGAATATGATTGTTAATATAATCTCAAAAATGAGTCATGTATTTATATTCATAATTGCCTATTTTTACATATGATTACATGCTCACTAGCATTGAGATTTTCTTTGGAAGACTCATGAAGGAGGTTATGAGCTTCATTGTGTAAGCACTCCTTTAGGGAGAGTCTTTTGGAATCAGTATGATTTTAAAGAAAACTTGGGAGATGTAGCCATTGTCTTGCAGGAATGTGTGCTTATGCGACGTAAGCATTAGTTATTGTGATGACCTATAACCAGCACATATGAGGTATGTGTTATTAAAGAGAGAATGACAAGGTACTTTACTTGCTTGTCATGATTATACATGAGTAGATGGAGAAACTACTATAGTGATTGATTAATACTTTATGAATCCTGACATCATTTTGTGTTGAAGGCATCATAGCAGGGAATGATGGTGACATGTACAAAGGAATATTATGCTTGAAATGGTGGCAGGTAAATGATTAATGTTCGTGCAGACGAGTACGAGTTGCAGGAAGGTCCAATGTGTGATGGTCCATTGTAGGTACATCCATGCCACCAGATATGAAGATCTGAAGATATGAAGACCAGAGGGTAAATGGTATCATATTTATTGTAATGGCTGTAAGCTAGAAATTTGCATATTTCCTTGTAAGATTTTATAAACGATGGTTAAGGGATGGTCTCCCTTATAAGCCATTGAGTGATGGGCTGAACACCCTCACGAGCGTTTAATAATAAAATTAAATGTTTGCTGGTTTTCACTTACTGCCTCGATGATGAGGCATTTTTTGTATTCATAACGTCAATTATGTGATGACTATATCAGTAATGAGATGAATGGATGGTTACGTCATATAGTATTGTGTTAATATACTGTAATAGAGGTTGTTAAGGGAATTAGGAGTTTACTATTCTTATTCATAAAATTACACTATGAACTGTTAAACATTCTATGTAATGATGAGTAACTTGTATAAATTTTTTTTAACTCCTTACATTTTTCCCTATGAAGTTAATGGTGTATGTTACATAAAATATGTTTTTTAATGATATAGAGATGGTAGACATCTACAATTTTATATTAACAAATTTTTATTAAATTTAGGCACCATAAAAGTGTAAAAATGTATGATGTTTAAATTCTATTAAAAAATGAGTTAAATTACTACAAAATTAAGTTCTATATAAAATTTAAAACAAAATTAACTATAAAGTTCAATTTATTCACTTATTAAGTGCAAAAATAATAGAGATGTTCTGTTGTAATGTTTAATGTTTCGACTAAATCAAATTACATTAAAATAAAAAAATAAAAAAATAATATTAAAAAGTAAAATTAAATAAAAAAATTAATGTCATGTAAACATTTTAATCAGGTCAAAAATAAAAATAAAAAAATAAAAAATGACCCTCAAAAATAAAATAAAAATAAAAATAAAAATGTTCCGTGGTATTGACCTATGGTATTCATGTGAATATAGCCTACCGAATGGGATCAAATCTCTTGATATGCAATCTCTTTAGAGTGAAAAGAGACTTGATCCCTCCTGCTTGCAGATACGAGTTAAGATGTGATAAAACCTATGTGAAAAAATTTGTTTGGAAAATGCAAAAATGAAAATGCTCATGTAAAAATGAACTAAAATACTATAAAAAAATTAACTATAAAGTTCAATTTATTCATTTATTAGTACTTCTCGAATGGAGGACTCAAAAATTTATTTATTCTATTTATTAGTTTAACATTGACCAATGCAACTTATAATTTTTAACTTTGAAAAATAAATATTTATTTTTCAACATTATTGAAAAAGAATATTTTTGAAACTCGCATACTAACTTTTTGTGATAATCGACATGAAAATATTTCCAAAGAGAAAGATTAACTAGCCGTTATAATATAATATAATACAATATAATATAATATAATTTTATTATATTTTATTATATTTAAAAAAAAAAAAACCATTCTTAGTCCAATGGTTAAAAAGACAGGAAATGATTATTTGTTTTATGTTATTTATAATTCCTAAGCTAGCTTTAAATCAACAAAACCACCTAAGGCATAAACGAGGTTGGCATAAAGACACCGTGGTCCTGTTAAAAACCTACTGGGAGATCGACGAGAATGTTGCATTGCAAACATTAATAACATTAAAAAAATTGTTGTCAAGTTCAAAGAAAATGTAGTGAGAAATATCTAGAAGCTAAAAGAAAATTAAGATATTATAAGGAGGTCATCAACCCCACCCTAGAAGATCAAAATTATCTATATTTTTTAACTAGCTCAAAGAAGAAAATTAATATAGCCAAGATTAGAACGAACTCTCATGAGCTCCATAAAGGAAATGGTGTCGTTGGACAAGCCTTAAAACACCATGGATGGAAAGGATCTCGCCATGTCCGTGAGAATATGAACATCGAGGATGAAAAAAAATTCCTCTTAGAGTGCCCCATGTACAACCACATTAGAGTTTAATTTCATAATCTTTGTTGCAATACCGACCTTCCTAGCCTTTTAAGATGTCAAAATTATAGTGAGCTCGTGAGGCTTCTCTCCAAGCTTTTCGAGCATAGGAACAAAATCTTAAATCAAACTAAATAACTATTTTCTTTAGGTCCTATAGACCAAAGATTGTCTTAGTGGACGTTAACCACCACCACCATCATCAAAAAATATCTTTGTTAATAATAAATAGTTTTTGTTATTAATAATGTTATTTTTTGTTATATTCTAATGGTTAGTTAACCTTTTCTCTTCATCTATTTAAGTTTGATGGTAATGATTTGATCTTCATCTTGTTCTAAAGATGAACCACTCATTGGTTAGAAATAGGTCGACCAAGTTTTTTCCTATGAGCCGATCACCTAAAGATCTCTCGTAAAAATTATGCATCACAAAAGCCAAATTCAAAAAGATTTAATTTAATCAAAAACTCTAAATTTTATTCAAATATATAAAAAATTTATATTCAAACTTATCTAAAAAAAAACCATTCATTTCATTAGATCCATTTTCATTAATAACATAAAGTTAAGTGGAATATATTTATTTAAAAAATGTTTAGAGGATAATATTTAAATTAATTGTTAAGGATGTGGAGCTCAATATATGATCGTAAATAATGTGAGTATTTTGTTAACTAGAATAAACTAAGAGATCAAAAACTCACTACCAAGGAGGTAACTAAAGAGAGAAGGACAAGTCATGTGGCCTCAAAAATATAGTAGTATGCGAGTCTAGAGACAAATGTATAAGTAATAAAAGGAGAGCAACCGACCCAATTGCTAAACCTTTCGATTAAAGAAAATATTAAAAACAAAAAAACAAAACTCTAAATATAAAATTATTATCAAAATTTATTAGTAAAATAACAAAAAGTTTACATAAATTTAATAAATATAATTTAAAAAAAAAATCTATGTATCAATTTATAATTTTTTTTTTAAACAATTATCTTACATATTTTATTTAAATGAAATATGACAACAATAACACCGTAGATGCATTCATCGAAACCACATTGGATCCATACCCTATTTTAGAGTAAATTTTTGATTTCCATTCAGGCAACAAGAGACACCGCTACTTAAATTGAGGGGCAATGTGTCTTTTTTACAAAGACATGTAATTCAAGGGATTTGAGGGCCAAGAGCACCCATTCGAAAGACCCAATAATGACATATAAAGTGAACCTTGTTAGTGATTTTAACAGCCGCTTGGAAATGATGCTCAAAACAAGTATGATGATATCACACTCTTTGTTAGAATTTTCTAATATTCAGGTAAGGTGAGATACCTCAAAACAAAGATTCGAAATTCACTTAGATTTTGGAAGTGATTTGTTTTCGATTTTGGGATAGAGTTATTTTCAAGATAACTTATCATCTACAAGAAAAATACAAACTCAGGGGTTAACATGATTCTTGAGGACATGCTGAGGATGTATGCTATGCATCAACACAAAGTAGGAGGATTATCTTCCACCGGTACAATTTTATTATAATAATGGGTATGAGTGAGTCCTTGAGGATGATTCCATTTAGCTCTTTAGGGAAAAGTTTCAATAGTCCTATCAATCGGGGTCAGTCTAACAAATGTGGTGTTGATTAGACCATATATGTTGGTGGAGTATTAAACAAGAAATGAAGTTACTTGCAGAGGAATTTAAAGGCGTAATGTGACATGCAAGAGCATGCGTACTAGCACAAAGTATTCAAGGAGTTTCAAGTTCGGGAGAATGTGTACTTGTACATCAATCCCAAGAGAATCTCTTTAGGTATTGTATCATGTGCCAAGATGGCATCTGGTATCGTGGGTCTCTCAATATCCTTGAGAAGATTAGACCAATGACCTACACCGTACTTCCTTCTCCCCAACGATGAAATTCTATCATGTTCTCCATGTTTCATTTCTTAAGAGATATGTACAAAATGTCGATCACAGATCAATTTGCTTGTATCGTAGGTGGAACCACAGGGAGAAATTTAATAGAACCTTGCCTATTACAATGGAAATAACTCATGTTCTAGAACTGAGTAACAGAAATTTAAAGTGTAGTGGAAGCACTTTAGGCTCTGAAGCTACATGGGGAGATGCTTGATCGATGTGTAGGATTTTTATCCTTTCGTTTTTTACCGGTTCAAGAAATGTTTTTTTGGTGTGTGTGTGTGTGGGGTTGTAAAAATACCAAAATGAGCTATGTTATAAAGTTCCGAAGGAACATGTTTTTTTTCAATGGTTTTCTAGTATAAAGGGAGTCATAGAACACCACATATATATATATATATATATATATATATATATATATATATATATATATATATATATATATATATATATATATATATATATATATATATATATATATATATATATATATATATATATATATCCGTGTGGGGTTGTAAATACCCAAGATGAGCTATGTTATAGAGTTCCTAAGGAAATATGTTTTTTTCAATGGTTTTCAGTCTATAGTGTGTCATAGGAACACCAAGGATGGTGTTCCCCCAATGGGGCTTGTAAAAACCTTGTGTTAATGTTTCGTAATAAAGGATAATAAAGGAAAACTAAGACCAAGGTCATGACACATGTATTACAAGATGAATGTCTTGCAAACACTTTAGTGGAAATCATTTTTTTATTTGTGGATATGGAAATTGAAAAATGCATTGGCAAAGACAAAGAGGAAATAATTAACCTTTAATTATGAAAATAAAGGAAAATAGGAGAAAGGGGAGGTTAAGATACACAAATTTGCATGCAAGGGAAATTAGAGGAAAAATAAAGGAAAATGAAGAAAGTGAAATCAATAACAAAATGTGTCATAGGATCAATTCACAGCCTTTTTGTTAGTTCAATTTAGCTCTCTTATTTAACTCTCTCTCCGATACACTCGCACACTTCAGTATTCTTGGAAAAATTTTTTGCATTCACTTGGATTTTATGCTGAAAGAAAAGTGAAGTAAAGGAAAGTGAGGGGAAAGCAAGGAGAAGGTTGGGATCAATAGGTCTAATAGAGAATTGTGTAATAGGCATATGTGATTTCCTAGTTGAGGTGTGAGTGCATGGTATGTACATTTTTTTATTTGCTTTATTTTTTGTCATTAGCATAGGTTTTGTTGGATTTGGCAATGGTTTTAGAGTTTGCTTTCCATTTTCTATATAGCCATGGTGTGATGGGATTCATTCTTGGTTGAGCTTGGGATTGCCAAAATATTTTTGAATTAGGTGAGGTGATCTCAATAAAATTCCCAAGGGTTGGGAGTGGAGATGGTTTTCTCCTAGAAGCCCTCAAGAGGTGGGTGGAGACAAGAAAATTCCTCAAGGTATGGTGAATAAATTATGAGGCATCCAATATTGGAGTTTGGTTTTGTGATCTCAGACCGGTTTAGGTGAGATCACATTAACTTGAGGTGGAGGCAGTTTAACCTCTATATTCGTGGTTGATTATCTCTTGGATTATCCCATGGGATCCCACATTCAAAGCTTGGAAAATGGCATGTGGGTGTTTTTTTGTAAGAAATATTTGGTCTAAAACAAATCATGGTCTAAACATATGTCCAAGTCCCCATTTGGTTGGATTTCACATATGTGAATAACAATTGTTTTCCTATTATGATTTATGAGCACTTGTAATTGTTATTATGGTGATTCGATGGCCGAATTTTCATGGATAATATTATGGTTATATGCTCATTATAAGAATGGTTGAATTATGTGCTCTATTTATTTTTGTTCAAGATTTGAAAAGTATTTGAATGGTTGATGAAAGCATGGGATAAAAAGTGTTGTTGCAACTACTTGAGATGGCATTAGACCTTATTGGTGATTCTCAAATGAATTCCAAAGGCTTATGTTCATATATGCATTCATGACCAGAATTTATATGTTTACGATATGTTCGATGAAATGTATAATGTGTGTTAGGATGTGTAGAAGCCAAGTTGTTTCTTCAAGCTTGACTTTTTTTCATTGTTATTACCTTAATCATGATTCTAGAAAGTTACAGAAGTTTTTGGCATGGTCTAGAGGCTTTCATGTAAAATTTGCATAGATCCCCGTGAGCACATGCACAAAGAAGGGGAATCCTAGGTCATAATTGCATGTAGGAAATCTTGTGAGTGTGGTTGGAGCCACATAACTACATAGATGAAGTGTTATGGGTGTGGTTATGGAGTTTCCCTAGTGAAAAAGGGTTCCATCTCAAGGATGGACCACTTGAGGTGGCTTCAACCTCCTTTGGGCCATCATTTGTAAGAGATCTCGGCGGTCGTTACAATCGTAGAGACCATTTCCATAATTAGAATTTGGAGGTCAAGTCATGTGATAGTAGCACTCAGCCTCACATTTACCCTATGAGATTTATAAAGGTAGGTGAATGTTGGGAGGGGTGGTTACAAATCACATTTTGATTATTTATTGTATATGTACCATGGATCTCAAAATTGGATAACAAATAAACAACAATTGATTTTTTTGCACAATATTGGTGATAGGAAACTTTTCATAGCTTAGGAAATACTTTTTTATAGTTTGATTCCTCTTAGAACAAAATATTTTGTAGTCCTATCATTTTCATGTATCACATAGTTTAATTGATGGAAATGAAAAAAGTGACAATTTTCCTTGCAAATAGTACAATAAACCATAGTTTCATCCATAGTTCTTACAATTGTAATTGGACTACTGCATTTCTCACATATAGTTTCAAAGGAATTCATTTATGTACTAGTTGTTAGTAGGAGTCCTTGGAGGTTCTATGAAATTGATGTAGAAAATAGAGACCTAACAACTTGAAATCAACATCTCTCTCTATCTCGATATATATACATAGATATATATATATATATATATATATATATATATATATATATATATATTACCATGCATACTCCACTTGTTGAATAAATTCATTTTTCTTATACTTTCCACTTTCTTCTTTGATTTCAATGAATAAATGAACATGGATTCTGAAGTTTGTGAAACATTTTCATGTTTTTTTAACTATAGTTTTTATCAAAATGGGTCGATTTTTTTTTTCTTGCAATTGTTTTGGATTGAAAGATACATTGGAAGCAGTTTTTTGTGTACTTGAACCTATCACTTATGTAATATTGAAACAATACATTTAAATTGTATAAGAGGTAGACAATAAATTTCTATCATTGAGACATTGAAATGAATCTAAATTTACTATTTTCTTGTCTTGATCGACATTCCTCTCTTTAATTTCTATTACATATTGCATCCATGTCTATGATGTTGAAATTCCAATGGAATTTATTGTGCCAAATAGAAATGGATCATGACTACGAGATAGAGTTGCAATCCTCATATTTTGGGAAAACTAGTACTCTCCATAAAAAGGACCAAAGTTTTCTACAATGTTAGAGTTTAGCAAAATAGTTTTCTCACAATCACCAGTATGATATTTATGCTTTGGCATTATTCCAAAATTTCTAATAGAATCACAATACTAGTTTCCAAGCTCCTATGGTTATCAATTGATGAAGAGGAATCTAGATTTTATTAGTGGTTATTAATAATTTATCATTATTAGATTTTATTAATCCTTATAAACTAATTCAACTATTATTAGTAATATTTACTATGTATTAGGTATTATTAAATAGTTATTAAATAAATACTAATTAATTCTAATTAAGAAAAAGAAGATCATAGGAATTATGAAATTAATTTTTTTCTTCTGAAATTTAATCATAAATTAAATAAAATATTTATAAAAAATTTAAAAAAATTAATAATAATAATAGTATTATTATATTAGTAGATATTATCATTATATATAGATATCATTATTAGATATTTTTAATATAATTTATTCAATATATGTAATTAATTAATAAATTAATTAATTTTAATTTAATCTAATTAAAATTAATTAATTAATTCCTAGAAATTAATGCTTATCAGCTCTTCTTATAATTTTCCTTTCTCTATAAATTTGACCCAATTCCTTCTTTCACTCCTTCATTCACTTGTCCTGAAGATGGATCCCTATTGGGATTCGAAATGTCGACAAATATTCTCTTACACTGGAAAATTTGGATTCCACTTCATCAGAATCACAATAATTTTTAATAAGTTTTTCCTCATGTTTTTCGATAAACAATGTTAGTACAAGCATTGCTATTATCATTCCTCCCTTTTTATCTGTCAAATATACATGGAATATTAGTCTGGTCTTATCTGATTTATCTAAAAATGTTCTATATGTAATGTTAGGTCTCGATGATACTAGTGTATCCCCTTATTGTTATTGTTAGTATATATTAGCTTATTTTTATTGTTGTTCCCATGTAGTCCCCATATTGTCATTATTGTGCCCAATAGAAGCCTATTATTGTTATTTTTGTGCCCTTACATTGTTATTGTTATGTCGGTGATTATATTATGACCCATTGGACTCCTAGATATAGAAAGGAGGTTTTGTCATTTGTATCATCCAATACATGTTCATTTATGTATTGTAAAGGAGGTTTCCCCCTCAAAGAGGGTGATTTTTAAGTCATCTATCTATATTTTCTTCTATTTTGTGATCTGGTTTCATAACATTTGGTATCATAGCTTTGGATTCTAGTGTTTCGTTGCTACAAACAGGTCATCGTGGGATTTTCGCTATAATTTTGTTTTCTATGAATTTGCAGTTGCTGAAAAAACCCATTTGAGCCAAAATCGTGATGAACTTTGTGTAAAATTTTTACATATTTTTTCTCTATATTATCAGAGAAATGATATGAGGAATTTAGGGTTTTTGAAGGCTTCACAATTTCATCTCAAAGAGGTGACCTTGGGAAAATCGTCATAAATTTCCCTCTGAGCATCAAATTCGAATTCATGGAATTTCATGGAATGTAATTTCTTGTCTCTATTTTAAAATTGAAAAATGAAACAGTGAGATGTGGCATGCCATACAATTTCTCTCTACCAAACTAATCCATAATTAGGTCATTGTGGGAGATTAGGTATAACTTTGTCTTGAAGAATCCAAAACAGGTATGACCTATGACATTGGAAATATGTCTCAGAGGGATAATATAGGTATGAAGTTAAATTATTTTGGTTCCAAAATCACGAAGATACAAAAGGATCAATAGAAAGCTCCTAAAAAGAAAGAAAAATGTGTGTATCGTTTTTTAAATTGCGTAATGATTGTTTAAAAACTCATTTTGAAGTGATTCCAAGGGCATATTGAAGCATAAATATCACTATTTTGTTCTAAAATTCCTACAAAAAATAACTCCACACCGATTAAGTCCTCATAAAATTATATTATGATGCATGAAGGGGAATAAGTGCAACATGATATATCAAAATGACGAGACCAAGTGCAACAAATGTGACTCTCAGAAAAAACAACCAATATTGAAATGGAAGCTAAACTAGATGGTTTTGAGAAAGGCATCGAAGCTAAGATGAATGGAATGGAAGCTAAGATGGATGATTTCAAGAATGGCATAGATGGTTTGAAGAATGATATAGAAGCTAAGATCGATACTATAAAATAAAAACTAAAAGAAGAAATGGATGGTTTAAAGGAAGGTTTGACAAAATTGCTACAAGAAATGATTCCTAATGACGAAAAGGTAGTAGAGGAAACTCATGATGAGAACAAAATAAACATTAATCATGATTTCATAAACTCTAACATTGGATTAGAGGTCCACCATATTCCAAATATCGATATGAGGAAGTTTGATGACAAGGATCTGATAACATGGATACTACAAATGGAGCAATACTTTGATATCCATAATGTGAAACACATAAAAAAGGTAGATCAACATCATAATGAATAGAGTTTTGATGTAGGCGACTGGGTATTTTTACGGCTACAACCATAAAAAATGAATGTACCTCAAGCAAGCTAAGAAGGTGATATGGATTTATGTAGTAACGCAATAAAATACAGATATATACTTAAACATAGAGATGCAACAGAAATAATGCTTCATTTCATTAATATCAAATAACATAAATATGCTTACAGATATAATGGAAATAAAATTGCTAGGGCACTAGTAGCTTATCTCTAGGAAGAGATGAGGTGGCTACATGTCTCTGAACTATGTTACAATGAGGCTCGAAGGCCTATTTATTGTTGAGAAATAATGAAAAACCATAAACATCCAAAAACCTAACCGTAGGAGATGAAGCACAAAAAATATGGGCCACGTTTGGGTAAATTGGTGTTTCAACTTCTCGGGGCCATAACTTTGGCATCATATCTCTGTTTCATGCACATGATACATTGTTAGAAAGATATATCCGAGGACTAAAAATTTTGATAGCGAATGTTGATTGCAGATTGAAATTATATTTTCCAATGGCACAATGCCAAAAAAATATCATTTAGGGCCTTAAAACGGATCTATAAGTTCAGGACTCAAAAAAATGCTAAAAATAGTAAGTTGTGCCGAAATTGAAAAACTAAAAGAACTGATGGTGCGGGTACAAATGGAATAGGTGGGTGGCCACCAATATCCACGTGGCTCAAAACAGCTCTGAAAGTTCAGGAACTGACAACCTGCTAAAAATAGTAAGTTGTGTTGAAAGTGAAAAACTACAAGAATTAATGGTGCTGGTCCAAATGGAATAGGTGGGTGGCCACCGATATCCACCTAGATCATTCCTCCCTCCTTAGGAAGCAATGGTTCCCATTGCGTTGAGATCATCCATGAGATGAGGAAAATTCTGCTGAATAGGGTATTAGATTTGTTGAAGATGTCATGGACCTGGGGGCGGACATGCTGGATGCATTTAGTAATTTTGGTTTCTTTATCATCCTCTGACAGTACATGTGTGGATTCTATCTATGTAGTTTTATGAGGTACGGAAACTTCATGTGGTGGTGTGTTGGGGGTCACATCGATGGAGTGCTTGTCATGACAGTGTAGAGGAACCTCTGTGAGTGAGGAGAAAATGTCTTCATATTCCTCCATGACTTTGTCCATGTATTGCTGCTATGCAGGGTAACCCTATTTTGAGGTTGTGGCCACAATATTATTCTTTCCCGGTGAGAGAGTAGTAAGGAAAATAAATTTTTGTGTTTGGGAAACAATCTTACTGCATTTTTTTTGTAGTAGTGAAAGAGATGACAGCAGGCGGTACTACCTCTGGTATCTTGTAAAAGTTATTTCTCAAAGTAATAATAACAACATGAGGCCTAGACTCATACATAGCATGTCACCTCCATAAGTCTATTTGGCCCAATAATACATCAGCCACATCAAGAGGGGCAACATCACACAATACCTCAGCCATGAATGGCTTGATACTGTACGGAAGGTGGCACTGTTGGTGGATGCGGAGATATCTCCCTGGGTAAAGCCATTATATTGTATACGGCTGCAAGTGTACTATGGTCGGTAGGCCGATCCGCTTTATGACCTCTGCTGAAATGAGGTTATTTTGGCTTCCGCTATCGACAAGGAACTGTAGTGGAGAACCCTTCACCCACATTTGTGAATGAAAGAGGTGCTCCCCCTCCTCTAGATCCTCGGGATCCTCCCTCTGGATCTTGGTGGTGGAAACAATGGCACTGGGATCCACATCAATGATCTTCTTCCCTTTTTGATTTCCTCTGTATGGTTCTGATTCAGGATCAAAACATGCATCTAATTCGGGTGCCTTTAGTTTGGCCACCAACAACTGCATGGCCAGACACTCGTTTGTGCTGTGAGTGGGGCTGTTATGAAATTCACACCACTTCCCCATGTCCTTCTTTGGAGTTGTCGTGTTGTTTTGAGTCACCCCACTTTGGCCTTGTGATCCCGGTTGTGCGAGCATAGCCGAGAATATGAAATAACCATGAACATAGAGATGCCATGAAATAATGCTTCATTTCATTAATATCAAATAACAGAAATATGCTTACAAGCATAATGGAAATAAAATAGCTAGGGTGCTGGTAGCGAATCTCTGAGAAGAGATGTGATGGCTACAAACCTCTGAACTGTGTTACAATGAGGCTCGAGGGCCTATTTATTGTTTAGAAACAATGTAGAATCCTAAACGTCCAAAAACCTAACCGTAGGAGATGAGGCGCCAAAACTGTGGGCGCCCGTTTGGGTAAATTGGTGGTTCAACTTCCCAGGGGCGTAACTTTGGCATCCGATCTCCGTTTGACGCGCTCAATAGCTCGTTAGAAATATCTATCCGAGGAGTACAACTTTTGAATGAGCAACATCGGTCCATGGACCCATGTTGCTCTCCATTTTCCCAAAAAACGTCGTTTAGGGCCTCAAAACGGCTCCGGAAGTTCAGGACCCGAAAAACTGCTAAAAATAGTAAGTTTTTATTTGTAACCGAAAATTGAAAGAAGCTGATGGTGAGAGGTTCAAATGGAATAGGTAGGTGGCCGCAAATATCCCGGATCATTAAAGGCCTCGAAACGACTCACGAGTGGAGGACACGCTTGCTAAAAATAGTAAGTTGTCTTATTATGTGGAGAAGTACCGCAAGAATTGATGGTGCTAGTCCAAATGGGTAGGTGGGTGGACACGGAAATATCCCTGGATCATTCACTCCTCCTTGGAGAGCTTAATGGTCCCCATTGCGTTGAGATCCTCCATGAGATGAGGCAAATTCTATTGAACTGAGTATTAGATGTGTTGAAGATGTCAAGGACCTGCGGGTGGACATGCTGGATGCATTTAGTAAATTTGGTTTCTTTATCAGCCTCAGATAGTACATGTTTGGATTCTGTATGTGTAGTTGCAGGATGCATGGAAACATCAGGCGGTGGTGCATTGGGAGTCAGATCAATGGAGTGCTTGTCCTGACAGTGTAGAGGAACCTCTATGAGTGAGGGGAAAACTTCCTCGTATTCCTCCATGACTTTGTCCATCTGCTGCAGCCGTGCAAGGGAGCCCTGTTTCGAGGCTGTGGCCACAATACTTTTCTTTCCCCATGAGTGAGTTGTAAGGAAAATGAATTTCCTGGTTTGGGAAAGAATCTTACTGCGTTGTTTTGCAGTAGTCAAAGAGATGACAGGAGGCGGTACTACCTCCGGTATCCTGTACAAGTTATTTCCCAAAGTAATAATAACAGCACGAGGCCTAGACTCATACACAGCATGTCGCCTCCACAAGTATGGTTGGCCCAATAATACATCAGCTACATCAAGAGGAGTAACATCACACAATACCTCATCTATGAATGGCTTGATATCGTACGGAAGGTGACACTGCTAGCGGATGCAGAGATTGCTCCCTGGCTAGAGCCACCCAATGGTATACGACTGCAGGTGTTCTATGGTTGGTAGGCCGAGCCACTTCACAACCTCTGCTAAAATGAGGTTCTTTTGGCTTCTGCTATCGACAAGAAATTGCAGCGGAGAAACCTTCACCCACATCTACGAATGGAAGAGGCGCTCCCCCTCCTCTGGATCCTCTGGATCCTCCCTCTGGATCTTGGTGGTGGCAACAATGGCACTAGGATCCGCATCAATGATATGCTTCCCTTTGTCATTGCCTTTGACTATTTCTGACTCAGGATCAGAAAATGCATCTGATTCGGGTGCCTTTAGTTTGGCCACCAATGACTGTTTGGCCCGACACTCGTTTGTGCTATGAGTGGGGCTGTTATGAAATTCACACCACTGGTGTTCCTTCTTTAGATTGTGGTGTTGTTCTCAGGTCGCATTGCTTCGGGACTTCGCCCCCTTTGGTCCCCGTCGGCCCCTTTCGGGCTTCGGATTCGCAGATCCAAAGTCTCGCTTCTTTTGCTTAAATTTCTGCTCGATCTTGGCGGCATAGCGATATGCCGTGCCAAGCGATGCAATGTCGAGGAACTCCATTTCCTCCTGAATGTGTTTGTGCAGACAGCCGCGGTACTTGAGCACCAAATGTCTCTCTGAATCTTTAATACCCAACTTTGTGTGTAGGGTATGGAACAGATTCGTCAGTTCGTGCACATCTTGATCCTTTTGTTGCCGCAGCGTGGTCCATTGGATGTATTTGTCCTCATAGCTCCCCATAGGGTAATATTGTTCCTTGATGCCGTCTCGGAACGAATTCCAAGTGGGTGTGGTCGAGAACAGAGAGGGTTCCCCTTTGCCCTCTCGCTCACGGTAGGTTTCCCACCAGTCTTTAACATGGGGGGCGGCTTTGAGGAGTGCAAAAATAATCTTTTCTCGGTCAGAGAAGTCATGGACCGAGAAATACCCTTCCAACAAATTTAACCATCTATCTACAGCGTCTGCATCTATTTTTCCTTCAAACATAGGAATGTCAAAGTTTACCTGTACCTTGAAGGGAGTGGCGCCTCCAGAGTGGCTGTTGGATGCAGATGCGCCATATGTGGGCAGTCGTTGAAGGATTTGAGCAAAGTTATCCATCATCACGTTCCTTTGTTTCTCGAGAGCCTCCTCGAGCAGTATTTTGATAGGATCTCCTGCTCCCTCGTCTTTCTTTTCTTTCGCCATGGGAGGTCGTCGGGGTTTGCGAGGCTGATCTTGCAAGGGTTCAAC
The DNA here is from genome assembly GCA_034641835.2 of Pinus albicaulis. Lineage (NCBI taxonomy): Eukaryota > Viridiplantae > Streptophyta > Pinopsida > Pinales > Pinaceae > Pinus > Pinus albicaulis. The sequence goes on from JAXQQM020063388.1 coordinate 31,413, forward strand.
CAGATCGAGCCCTAACTCCTTATACCCTGACCGCGTTGGGGACATGCAAAGAAAAACAAAGAAAGAGCAGACCCCCTCTGATACCACTGATCCGGATTTATGCAGGAATGCAACAAAATATAGAAATAACCATGAACATAGAGATGCAATGGAAATAATGCTTCATTTCATTAATATCAAATAACAGAAATATGCTTACAGGCATAATGGAAATAAAATAGCTAGGGTGCTGGTAGCGAATCTCTGAGAAGAGATGTGATGGCTACAGACCTCTGAACTCTGTTACAATGAGGCTCGAGGGCCTATTTATTGTTGAGAAACAATGTAGAATATGAAACGTCCAAAAACCTAACCGTAGGAGATGAGGCGCCAAAACTGTGGGCGCCCGTTTGGGTAAATTGGTGGTTCAACTTCCCGGGGGCATAACTTTGGCACCCGATCTCCGTTTTACACGCTCAATAGTTCGTTAGAAAGATCTATCCGAGGACTACAACTGTCGGGACGAATTTGATCAGCAAATTCGCTAGCGCTTTCATACCCAAAAAACGTCGTTTAGGGCCTCAAAACGGCTCCGGAAGTTCGGGACCCGAAAAACTGCTAAAAATAGTAAGTTTTGTTGCAACTTGAAAATTGAAAGAACTGAAGATGGGGGTTCAAATGGAATAGGTGGGTGGCCACCAATATCCACCCGGATCATTAAGCCCCCAAAACGGCTCCGAGAGTGGAGGACCCGAAAACCTGCTAAAAATAGTAAGTTGTGCTGAATGTGAAAATCTGCAAGAATTGATGGTGCTTAGTCCAAATGGAGGCAGGTGGGTGGCCACCGATATCCACCCGGATCACCTTGCCCTTGTCTCCGTGGTTTAGGGCACCTTTCCCGGCTTCGTATTTGCGGATCCAAAGTCTTCGCTTTTCTTCTTAAATTTCTTCGCTCAATCTTGGCCACATAGCAATATGTCATGCCAAGCGATGCAATGTTGAGGAACTCCATTTACTCCCGAATGTGTCCGTGTGGTATTGTACCGTGGTACTTGAGCACCAAATGTCTTTCCGAATCTTTAATACCCAACTTTGTGCGCAAGGAAAATTTCTTAGTTCGTGCACATCTTCGATCCCTTTGTTGTCGTAGCGTGGTCGTATTGGATGTACTTATCCTGCACACATACCTCCCCATGGGGTAATATTATTCCTTGATGTTGTCCCGTAAAAAATTACAATTAAAGTGCTTTAGAACAAGAGAGGGTTCCGCCTCGTTCTTTTTCTTAGAGTACGTTTCCCCACCGCCTCGACATGGGGGGTATCTTTAGGAGTGCAAAAATAATCTTTTCTAGGCTCGAGAAATCATGGACCTAAAAATATGCTTCTAGAAAATTTAACCATCTATCGATAGCGTCTACATCTATCTAGCCTTCAAATACCGAAATGTAAAAGTTTACCTATACCTTGAAGGGAGTGGCACTCTCGAGAGTGGTTGTTGGATGCGTATGCGCCCATAGGGCAATCATTGAAGGATCCTCGAGAAAAGTTATCCATTATCGTGCTCCTTTGCTTTCGAAGGCCTCCTTGAGCAATATTTGACAGGATCTCCGTTCCCTCGTCTTTCTTTCTTCCTCGCCAAGACAAAGCCTACGTTGGGGTTTGTGAGTCTAATCTTGCAAGGGGTTCAACCGCATCAAGCCCTAACTCCTTATACCCCCGACCGCATTGCGACACAAAAAAAGAAAAAAAAAGAGAAAGAGAAGACCGGCTCGATACCACTTATCCGTATTTATGCAGAACACAATAAAATACATAAATATACATAAACAAAAAGATGAAAGGAAATAATGCTTTAGTTCATTAATATCAATTAACATAAATATGCTTACAAACATAATGGAAATAAAGTAGCTAAGGCATTGGTAGCTTATCTCCGAGAAGAGATGGGTGGTTACATGCCTCGAATCGTGTTACAATGAGGAATAAGGCCTATTTATTGTTGAGAAATAGTGGAAAACCCTTAAACATCCAAAACATAACCTGTAAGATATGAAGCGCCAAAACTATGGGCCCTGCTTTTGCAAATTGTGTTTCAACTTCCTAAGGTCATAATGTTGGCATCATACCTCCATTTGATGCACATGACACATCGTTAGAAAGATATATATCCGAGGACTACAAATCGATTGCCATGAATGTAGATTACGGAATGGAATAGTATTTTCCTGCGATGATGCCCAAAAAACGTCATTTAGGGCCTTAAAACGTTCCGAAAGTTGAGGACCCCAAAAAATGCTAAAAATAGTAAGTTGTAAGTAAACTCGAAAACCGAAAGAACCGATGGTGCGGGTCAAAATGGAATATTTGGGTGGCCACCAATATCCATGTGAACAAAACAAAAAGTTCGAAAGTTTAGCAACCGACAACCTACTAAAAATAGTAAGTTGTGTTGAAAGTGATAAGCCGCAAGAATTGATGGTGCAGTGGAAATGGAATAGCTAGGTGGCCACCGATATTCACCCGATCATTCCTCCCTTTCTTAGGAAGAAATGGCCCCCATTGTGTTGAAATCCTCTATGAGTATTTAAAGAAAATTCTATCGAATCGGGTCACATATTTGTCAAAGATGTCATGGACCCGCGAGTGGACATGTTGGATGTGTTTGAAATTTGGTTTCTTTATCACCCTCATACAAGACATGTGTGGATTCCGTCTATCTAGTGGTACAAGGAATGACAACATTAAGCGGTGTGCGCTTTCAGTCAAACCAATGTATTTCTTGCCCCGATATAGAGGAACCTCCGTGAGTGAGGAGAAATGTCCTCTCATTCCTCCATGACTTTGTCCACTTGTTGTACTAAGGCAGGGAGCCCGTTTTGAGGTTGTGGCCACAATATTATTCTTTCCTTGTGAGCAAGTTGTAAGAAAATAAATTTATGATTTTGGGAAACAATCCTATTGTGTCGTTTTGCGTAGTCAAAGAGATGACAAGAGGCAAGACGACCGGTATCCCGTACAAGTTATTTCCAAAATTAATAATAACAAAGATGAGGCTCGTACTCATACACAACATGTCACCTCCATAAGTATGGTCGCTTCCGTAATACACGACATCAAGAAGAACAACATCACACAATACCCTATCCGTGAATGGCTTGATACTATACGAAGGGTGTGGCACCGTCAAGGACAAGAGACATCTCTCCCGGTGGTGAAGCTACCCGATCGTATATGAATGTGGTGTGCTATGGTCAATAGGCCAAGCCACTCACAACCCTCTACTGAAATGAGGTTCTTGGCTTCTCGCTATCGACAAGGAATCGCAATGGAGAACTTCTTCACCCACATCTACAAATGGAAGAGGTGCTCCCCATCCTCGTGGATACTTCGGGATCTCTCCTCTCGATCTTGTGGTTGCAACAATGGCATCGGGATCCGCATCAAAGATATTCTTCCCTTTTTTTATTGCCTTTGTCTAGTTTTTGACTCTCTAGATCAAAACATGCATCCGATTCGTGCCTTTGGTTTGGCCACCAACGATCGTTTGGCACAACACTCATTTGTGCTATGAGTGTAGTTGTTATGAAATTCACACCACTTCCTCATGTCATTATTTGAGTTGTGATGTTGTTCTAATTTGCCCCCGTTTTGGCCTTACCCCTTTTTCTCGTGGTTCAGTGGGTGCCTCTTCTCGGCTTCATTTTTGCGTATCCAAAGTCTCGCTTCTTCGCTTAAATTTTTGCTCGATATTCACAACATAATGATATGCCATGCCAAGGGATGTAATTTCGAGGAAATCCATTTCTCCCGAATGTGTATGTGTATAGTTGCTATCACACCAAATGTCTCTCCGAATCTTAATACCTAACTTTGTGCGCAGTGGCATGGAACAAATTTGTAATTTCATGCACATCTGATCCCTTTGTTGCCACAACGTAGTCCATTGATGTACATTTCCTCATAGCTCCCCCACAAGGTAATATTATTCATCGATGTCATCTCGTATCGACCTAAATGGTGCAAATGAGAATGAGATATTCGCCTGTCTTTTTTTCTCATAAGACGTTTCCCGCTAATACTTGACATGGAGGTAGCTTTAAGGAGAGAAAAATAATCTTTTCTGCTAGAGAAATCGTGATTGAAAAATACCCTTCTAGCAAATTCAACCATCTATCGATAGCGTTTCGTATCTATCTAGCTTCTAAATACACAAATTTAAAAGTTTACCCGTACCTTTGAAGGGAGTGGCACCTTCATAGTGGTTTTGGATGCGTATGCGTTGTAGGTGGCACGTTGAAGGATCCGAGAAAAATTATTCCATCATTGCATTCCTTTTTTCTTAAGGGCCTCCTTTAGCAATATTTTGATCGGATCTCCTACTCCCTCCTCTTTCTTTTTTCTTCTATGGGAGGTCACTTCCGGATTTGTACGATATTGCAAAGGTTCAACCAAAATTTTCCCTAACTTGTTATACCTTGACCGCATTGGGGACATGCAAAGAAAAATAGAGAAAGAGAATATTGTTGTGATACCACCGATCCGGAATTATGCAAGAATGTAATAAAAATGTTTAAAATATACATAAACACAGAGATGTAGTAGAAATATTTCTTCATTTCATTAACATTAATATCAAATTACATAAATATGCTTACATACATAATGGAAATAAAATAGCTACGACATTGGTAGCTTATCTCCGAGAAGAGATGTAGGCCATATTGCCTTGAACTCTATTACATTGAGGCTCAATGGCCTTTTTATTCTTTAAACAATGCAAAACCCTAAAAATCCAAAAACATAACCGTAGGAGATGAAGCGCCAAAACTATGGGCCCCGTTTGGGAAAATTTGTGTTTCAACTTGGTGGGCCATAACTTTGGCATCCTATCTCTCATGACACATTATACATTGTTAAAAGATCTATTTGAGGGTTAGGACTGCTAAATTCAAATGTATATTGCGGAAATGCAATCATATTTTTCAAAGCCGGCGCGATGCTCAAAAATGTTTTTTGGGGCCTTAAAATGGCTCGTGAAGTTCAAGACATGAAAATATGCTAAAATTAGTAAGTTGTGTCAACCGAAAAACCGAAAGAACCGATGGTGTGGTCCAAATGGAATAGGTGGGTGGCCACCAACATCCACATGTCTTAAAATGGCTTCAAAGTTCAGTAATACGTTATAATTTGGTTAAAAATAGGAAGTTAAAGCAAAGTGGAAAAGCTACAAGAATTGGCTGTGGTCTGGAATGGAATAGGTGGGTGGCCACCAAAATCACGCCGGGATTATTCGTCCCCTCCCCTTAGGAAGAAATAGTCCCCATTGTGTTGAGATCCTCTAGGAGATGAGGCAAATTCTATTGAATCGGGTATTATATTTGTCAAAAATGTCATAGACCCTCAGTGGACCATGCTGATGCCTTGGTAAATTGGTTTCTTTATCAAAATTTCATAAAATACATGGGGCATTATTTCTGCAGTTGTATGAGGTATGGCAACATCAAAGATGGCAAGGTGTCAGGGTCAAAATCAATGGAGTGCTTGTCTTGAAGGTGTAGAGGAATCGTGAGTGAGGATAAAATTTCATCGTATTCCTCCATGACATTATCCATCCGTTATGCACTGCAAGGTGGGAGCCTTATTTTCGAGGTTGTGACCACAATATTCTTCTTTCCCTATGATCGAGTTATAAGGGAAATAAATTTCCCCGGTTTGGGAAACAATCTTACTACATTGTTTTGCAAGAGTCAAAGAGATGAAAGGAGGAGTGTACTACTCTAGTATCATGTACAAGTTATTTCACAAAGTAATAATACCATGATGAGGCCCAGACTCATACACATCATGTCGCTCCATAAGTATAGTTGGTTGAATAATACATCACCACAAGTAAGAGGAGCAACATCACACAATACCTCATATGTGAATGGCTTCGATCGGTATCAAAGATGAGCTTGTTTATGGAGGCAGAGATCTCTCCTCGGGTGAAGCCACCCAATCGTATACAATTGCGGGTGTAATATGGGGGGTAAGCCGAGCCGCTTCATGACCTCTCGTCGAATAAGGTTCTTTGGCTTCCGTTATCGACAAGGAATTGGTGCAAAGTGGAGAACCCTTCACCCACATCTCGCGAATGGAAGAGGCACACCTCTCCTCCGGATCCCTCGCATCCTCCTCCTGACCCTTGGTGGTGGCAACAATGGAACTAGGATCCGCATCAATGATATTCTTCCCTTTGTGATTTCCTCTGGCTCCGGTTCTAACTCAGATCAAAACATGCATTTGATTCTGTGTGTTCTTTAGTTCGGCCACCAAAGACCATTTGGCTCGAAACTCGTTTTTGCTATGAGTGGCGATGTTGTGAAATCTGCATCACTTCCCCGTGTGATTATTTCTGAGTTGTGGTGCTGTTCTAGGTTTCCCCGCTTTGGCCATGCCGCTTGTCTCCGCGGTTTCGGGGCACCCTTCAACACTTTGGATTCGTGTATCCAAAGTCTCGATTCTTCTACTTAAATTTCCGCTCAATCTTGGCGCATAGCAATATGCCATGCCAAGATATGTAATGTCGAGGAACTCCATTTACTCATAAATGTGTCTTTGCAAACACTTGCGTACGGAGCACCAAATTTCTCTCTCGAATCTTTAATATGCAACTTTGTGTGCAGTGGTATGAATAAATTCACCGCTCGTGCACATCTTGATCCTTTCCGCTCAGTCATGGTCCATTGGATTCTACTTGTCTTCAGTCTCTCATGGGGTAATATTGTTCCTTGAAGCCTTCCCGAAATGAATTTCAAGTGGGTGCGGCCAAGAATAGAGAGGTGGGTAGTCATCAAGGATCCGAGCAAAGTTATCCATCACTACATTCCTTTATTTCTAGAGGGCCCTCCTTGAGCAATATTTATAGGATCTCTCTGTTCCCTCATCTTTCTTTTCTTCTCGCCATGGGAGGCCGAGAAGGCATTGGACACCAGCCAACAATGTGAGATAATTGTCCACATGTTGTGGCTAGAAGAGTTTGAAAATTTTCAAAGAAATGGTGTAAATGTAAAAGGTGGCAACACCTCAAATGTCTCTCGTACCTCAGAGCGTATAGATTAGTCGAATAACTAAAGAAGTTGGAATGGGGCTTTGATTTTTGTCACCGTTTGCTTTCGGTTGATAGAATTTCCGTAATATTATGTAATTAGGCCTTTTTATGTTAAGAATAAAATGGTCCTCAAAGAGGAGCGCAATTACCATGTAACAATTATAAACTATAACCCCCGATAAAGTGGAAGGGGGGGATTTTATAGAGAAGACCGTAGCCGAGAGGTTTTTGCTCGTCTTTAATACAAGTGAAATTGTTGACCTTTGTGTGTTATTGGTACTTTCCCAAAGGATTCATTCCTTGACCTTGGGATTCCGAGCATAAGAGCGAAGAAGCCGCTCGTTTGAAATCTCCTACTCATCCTCTCGAATATATCGAAACCATGTTCTTGGTGTGTGAATTGAATGTCTAAATTATGTGTGCAAGAGTTAATCTATTCATTTAGCATAGAAGAAGAAACTTCTTTTTATACAAGGTGTATTGAACTTAGTCTAAGCGATAGAACCTTTGTTCATTGAAGTGACCTTAAGCACAGTGAAATGCGTGTTCGTTGGCCGGTCGAGATACAGTGGAAGTCGTTCAAAGCATTAAGAAGGAAGGTTTTCTTTGTTAAAGACCGAAACACAAAATAAGTTAACGAATAAAAATCCATTTCGGCGTAATTCTAAGTTAAACACCGTTCAATTACGATTTGCAAGTGAGCGGTTTTGGGAAGAGAAAACCGATGACGCGCGTTTGGGGCTAGAAGTGTTTCACACAAAACAGAACCTCGATCCGTTGAAATCGTGCCACGCTCGCCGTAACCAATACCACCCATATCACGTAAATTTCATGTGTTAACCTTCGGCCCTAGAAAAAATGCGATAGCCCATCCTGGCCTGGCCTGGACCGAGGGCAAAAGATCAAAATCCAAGCCAATCAACTCGTACAAAGGTTAATTGAGGTATGGCCAACACTTTGAGATATTTGTTTAAAAAAAATGGGGGTTGGAGCCTCCCGTTCATTACCTTTAATTCAATATATAATAAAATTCCGCATTGTGAGAGCTATTAAAAGAATGTTATATACCCGAGGTTTGGTGTTCATTTTAAAGGGTTGAAAAACATATTCATAAGTATTTTATACTATGAGGGGAAATTTAACTTCCATTCATAAGTGGAAGTATTATAGTTCCAAAGGAGTTGATTTGGGTTATTTACCTCAATTAAATATTCCAAAAAAGGGGTTCAAGTTATAGTTAAACGCTCTCAAAGGGAGATATAGTTTCGTGTATTTTATTTAAAATCCCAAAGGTCTTATTATTCGGTGTTTATATAAAATCCGACTAATGTATTCATCAATCAATTTCCATGAAATTGATAAATTAATTTGAAAGAAGAAATTAAAGTAGAGTCTTTGGTTTGAGCAAGTAACCCATGGTGAATGAAATTACCGAAAGAAGAGAGCATAACTATCTCAGTTGGCACCCTATTTTGCTATCATTTGTTGTATCGCAGCGCATTTTAAGACATTCAGAGACCGAACCGACTTCCAAAGCCAAAAGAAGAATTCCAAGATGGTTGTCCGAGTTGCCGCAGGTGCTACTAGTAGAAGAAGAGGCGGTGCCAATTGCCACGTGCAAATATTGGAGACTCCTGCACAGCCTGCCGACCGGAAGAATGGAATTAGGACACCTAAGAGATGCCGAGGATGTCGTTGAACTCGAAATCGAAGAAGAGGTAGGAGGGAATGTTGAGATTTCTCCCGATATGAGACTCTAACCGTCAGGGTCTACATTCAAGCCTAGACTTGAAGTGTCAAGCTTACAGAGGATTGAATCCGTAAGAATTGATAGATCGGATCAATGAGATCAACAAGTGATTTTATTATGAAGAGAAGGGTGAAGACAAAAGAGTCAAATTTGTAGTGACAAAGTTGAAGGGACATGCAACAATTTGGTGATGGAGTGCAAACAGAGAGAAGGAGAGTTGGTGAACAACCAATCAAAAGTTGTACTGTATCGGTGGCAAAGCTAAAAGGTAAGTTCTTTCCCTAGTGATTATCGTCTTACATTGTTTAGACAAATGCAAAATCTTAGACAAAGATTGAGGATGTTGAAAGAACACACAAGGAGTTTCGTTGTGAGTAAGTATAAGAGCCGGACAAACCAAAAGACACAACAAAGAGAAGGTTGCAAGGTATGTGAATGGTCTCAAGTTGGAGATCCAAGATGAGATAGGTATTTTGTCTCCCAAGATGTTAGGAGGCTTATCAAATGGCCCTAGAAAGCCTAAGAAAACTCCCGAGAAAGAAGTCTACCAAAAGAAGAGCTACTTTCCGAGGAAAGGGAAGCCAAGGTGGTAGAGGAAGGTTCACAAGACTAAGAGAGTGAGCTATATAACAAACACATCGAATGCATCCATGCATATGATGCAAGGTAGAAAGAGTTCTGCTGCAGGAAGAGGAGTGCGTGGGGCCGCAGGAAGAGAAGTGAGGTGTTATAGATGTCACCAACTGGGACACAAACACTATGAATGCCAAGAGAATATGGGTACCAATCGCAGAAATGCAATGGTTTCTCGATTGGAGAAGAATTAGCAAGGTTCGAACAAAGAAGAAATTCTTCGAGAGAGAGGAGAATCTTTTCGTGTCAATAAGGCTTTGTTGAAGCAAACAAAGGAAGTCACGAACCAAAGACAGAGGAAGATTTTGTTGAGAGTGTGTGCAAAGTCCAAGGTAAATGTCGTCAATTGATCATTGATAGTGGAATCAGCGTATAATTTGGTCTCTACAAAGAGGTGATAAAGAAACTAAAATTGAAGACAAGGGAACATCGAACACCTCTACAAGGTGTCATGGCTTCATAAAGGACACCAACCGACTGTGAAAGAGCAGTGTGAGACAGAATTGCGTATGGGAAGCTACAAGGACAAGGTTATGTGTAATGTGATGCCTATGGATGTGTCACATACTACCTAGACCTTAAGTGTGATGACAGAGAAATAGTACATGATGGTAAGAAGAACAATTACAAGTTCTTTTTTTTAAGGATGGAGTGCATCACATTGATACCTATGGAGGAAGGAGAACCATCAAGTAGAAAGGTCGATCCAAAGACTTTATTGCCGAGTGGGAAAGAGTACTTACAACATTGAAGAGGAAGAGGTAAATTTTTCTTTAGTTTGCAAACCCAAAGTAGTGCTTACTTCTACAAACATTTCTAATTTTCCAATTGAAATCTAAGAGATACGGGAAATTATTGTGATATTGTTGTGGATGATTTTCCCGATGAATTGCCACCTATAAGAAAAATCAGCCATCAAATAGATTTGATTCCAGGATCAAATCTTCCAAACAAAGTGCCCTACGAATGACTCCCACAAAGAATGAAGAAATTAGAAAGCAAGTGTAGGAAATCGATCGTACAAGGGTATGATCGTGAGAAATCTGAGTCTACAGTAAAGACCGGCATATTGAGCCCAAAGAAATATGGAGGTTGGAGAATGTGCATCGATTCAAGAGTAATCAACAATATAACAATCGTGTATAGATTCCCTTTTGCCTAGAATTGAAGATTTAATGGACCTGCTTGAGTGGAGCAAAGTATTTTTCAAAATTAGATTTGAAAAGTGGATATCATCATATTAGGATAAAGGAGGGTGATGAATGGAAAATAACCTTTAAAACAAATGAAGGATTGTATGAGTGGTTGGTAATGCCCTTTGGTTTATCAAATGCACCTAAGACTTCTATGAGGCTCATGAATGAAGTGTTAAAGTAATTTATTGGTAAATTTGTAATAGTATATCCGGATGACATATTAGTTTTCAACAAAACAAAGGAAGAACATTTAAGGCATCTTAATTATGTCTTGAAGATGTTACATTAGGAGAAGTTATGATAAATTTAAAGAAGTGTTCATTCATGAAAGAAGAATTGGTATATTTGGGTTTTGTTGTTTCTCATTGTATGACTAAAGATGGACCCGTAAAAGGTCAAGGCAATTGTGGAGTGGCCTCTACCAAAAAGTGTTTTTGAGGTAAGAATTTTCCATGGACTTTCTGAAGCATGCGTAAAAATTCATAAGGAATTTCAACAAGATTAATGCACCTATCATTGATACTATAAAGAAGGACCAAAAACCATTCAAATGGAATATTGAAGCCGAAAAGAACTTTCACTTTTGAAACAAGATAACCGAAAAGCTCTTCTAAACATTGCCTAATTTTAGCAAGCCATTTCAAGTGAAGTGTGTTGCTTGGAGAAGTTATCGAGCTATGTTGAGTCAAATGATAGGCCTATAGCATACTTTAGTGAGAAGCTAAATGAGACAAGAAGAAAGTAGTCTTCTTATTAAAAAGAATGTTATGAAATTGTGCAGTATCAAGAAGTGGAGGCATTATTTAATGTATAAAGAATTTTTGTTATACTTAGATAATCATGCTTTACAAAAGATATTATGTATGTACCTAATTGAATCATAAACATGCCAAATGGATTGAATATCTCTAGAGTTTTAATTTTGTTTTGAAGCATATAAGTGGCCAAGCAACAAAGTAAATTTCGATGCTTTCGAGGAGAAACATGCTTATTCAAGAAAACCAATTTGAAGTGGTAGGATTTGATTTTCTTAAGGATCTTTACAAGATAGATTCGTATTTCAAAGAAGCACTAAGCATAGTCGTAACCCTATTTTGACAAATAGGAGTCATGGTTGGATTATTTCTCACAAGAAGAGGGCTTATTTGCTTAGAAGAAATCAATTGTGGTACAAAATTGTTCTATGAGGGAGAATTTAATCAAAGAGAAGCATAGTGGTGGACTTGTTGTACCTGGTGGCCGATAAAACTTATGAGCAAATTTAGCAATTTTTATTATTATCCAAAGATGAGAATCAAGGAAAAATTTGTGAAGAATTGAAAAATTTGTCAATATGCAAAGGGGAGAAGCCGAATGCAAAGCTTGTACATTCCATTGCCTATTCCGGCATAGCCTTGGGATATGGTAAGTATGAATTTTTTTTTTAGGATTACCCAAGACCCGCAGAGGAAATGATGCAATATTTGTTGTAGTTGATAGATTTTCCAAGATGGCACATTTTATTCCATTTTATAAACGAGTGGTGCCACCATGTTGCTAACTGCTTTTCAAAGAAGTTGTTAGATTGCATGGGTTTCTGTTATATTGTTTCGATAGAGATACCGTATTTGTTGGCCATTTTTGGAGGACATTGTGGAGGAAATTTGGCACTAAAATTGAGTTTGTACTTCTACCTTATCATCCTCCATACCGATGGAAAACTCGAGGTAGGAAATAGAATTCTAGGAAATCTTTGAGAAGTCACAGTGGCAGAACATCCCAAGTGCTAAAGGGATCATATTTTTCCCTGTGCGTAGTATCCATACAATGATTCACAAAATAGAAGTACACAGATACAGCCCATTCCATATTGTTTATGGAATGCACCCTAGAGGAATATATGAACCGAGGGAACTTGGGAAAAGCGTAATTGAGGAGTGTCGATGGAGAATAATTTGCTTCGCAGATCCAAGCAATACATGAACAAGTAAAACAACAACTACAAGGCAACAACATCAAGTAAAAAGGTGCGTATATGAGAAGAAGAGAGTTAGCTGAAGTTGGAGATTTGGTTTTGGCACAATTTTTGAGGAAGGAAAGATTCCCAAAGAAGTAGTATAAAAAATTAAAGTTCAAGAAGATAGGACTATGTAAGATATTGAGGAAGTTTTATGCTAATGCTTATGAAATTGAATTTCCTCCTCATTTTGGGATATCTCCCATATCTAATGTTGCGTATTTTATAGGTATGAAGATGATGGTACGTATGAAGGACCAAAGTAGATAGAGAGCAACATTGAGGGGTGAAGCAAAGCTTGCCTACAACACCGCCCATTACAAACAGAGAAGATCTTGGACAAAGTGTTTAAAAGAACTAGAGGACAAGAATATTTCCATTATTTGATCGAAATGGAAGACCAAACAGATAGAAGATGCTACCTCCGGATGATGGCATATTCGTAGAAGATGGGTAGTTCTATGAAAGAGATCATGGACAGAGTCCATGAAGAAAATTTCCCGCAAGAGTCCGATAGGCATTGGACATTAGCGAGCAATGTGAGAGAATTGTCCACATGTCAGGCTTTTTTGTAAGAGTTCGAAATTGTTTAAAGAAATGTAACAAGAAAGGTGGAAACACCTCATCTATCTCGCACTTAGAGAAGATAGGATTAGTTGAATAAATGAAGAATTTTAACAAACTTTGATTCATGTCGTATTTTTTCTTTCGTTGATATAATTTCGTAATATTATGTAATTAGGCTTTTTTATGTTAAGAATAAAAATGGGCCTCGTAGAGGAGCCGAGCAAAATTATGTACATGATAAATTGTAACCCCCGATATAGTGGAAGGGGGGAATTTGCTGCAGAAGACCGAGTCAAGAGGTTTTTTCTCTCGTCTTTAATAAAAGTGTGAAATTTTTTACCTTCCGTGTGTTATTTGGTACTTTCCCCGAAGGATCATTCCTTCGACCTTGGGATTCTAAGCATAAGAGCGAAGAAGCCGGGCTAGGGAGATCTCCTATTCACCCTATGAATATATCGAAACCATGTTCTTGGTGTGAATTGAATGTCCGACTCGTGTGTAAAAGTCAATTTCGTCCATTTAGCATGTACGAAGAAACTTTGTTTATACAATGTGTATTGAACTCAATCTAATCGATAGAACCTCTCGTCTAATGAAGCGACGTCACTAGAGTGAATGCGTTGTTTGTTGTTGGCTCAAGCATATCACTGAAGTTGTTCAAAGCATTGCTTTTAGAAGGTTTTATTTGTTAAAGACCGAGACATGTTGTTACCAAAGAAAATCCATTTCGGCGGACTCTATGTTAAACACTCTTCAATTACCAACTTTGCAAGTGAAATGCTTTGGGAAGAGAAACCGGCGTATTACGTGGCGTTTGGGGCTCGAAACATTTTCACAAAATAAAACTTGATCCAAATGAAATCGTGCTACATCACGGTAACCAATACCACCCATATCGCGTAAATTCCATGTGCGAACCTTCGCCCTAGAAAAAACGTGATATCTTCCCAGCTTCATTCGATCCGGAGATGGAAGACCGAAACGGTTTTCGCAATTGAACTTGTGCGGAGGTTAAAAGAGGTATGGTCATGCTTTTGAGATATTTATTTAAAAAAAGGTTGGAGCTATGGTTCATTACCTTTAATTCAATATATAATAAAATGGTGCGTTAAGAGCTAATGGGGTTAATGTTATAAGTTTGAGCTTTGGTGTTTGTTTTAAAGTGTCGAACAATATATTCATAAGTATTTTATACTGCGTAGGAAAGTTAACTTCCATTCATAAGTATAAGTATTATAGTTCCAAAGGAGTTGAATCCCAAGTTATTTACCTCTAATGAAATATTCCAAAAAAGGGTTCAAGTTATAGCAGTTAAATGCTTTCAAAGGAGATATAGCTTTAGGTATTTTATTTAAAATACCAAAGGTATTATTATTCTAAGCAGTTTATATAATATTTGACTAATGTATCTGCTGTATGAATTTTCATGAAATTGATAAATGAATTTAAAGAAGAAATTAAGGTAGACTTCCTGGGTTTGAGGAGAACCCATGGTGAATGAAATTATCGAAAGAACATAGTACAAATCTTCTTAGCGCCCGCACCCTATCTTGCTATCAAGAGGTCATCGGGGTCAGGAGGCTGATCTTGCAAGGGTTCAACCCGATCAAGCCCTAACTCCTTATACCTCACCGTTGCCAGACATGTAAAGAAAAAGAAAGAGAAGACCACTTTCATACCGACTGATCTAGATTTACGCAGAACGCAATAAAATACGTAAATATACATAAACACAGACGAAGTGGAAATAACGCTTCATTTCATTAATACCAAATAAAAGAATTATGCTTGCTGCACATAATGGAAATAAAATAGCTATATACCGTAGCTTATCTCTCGAGAAGAGATGTGGTGGCTACATGCTCGAACTCCGTGTTACAATGAGGCTCGAAGGCCTATTTATCATTTAGAAACAATGAAAAACCCTAAACATCCAAAAACCTAATCGTAGGATATGAAGCGCCAAAAATTATGGGCCTCGTTTGGGTAAATTGGTGTTTCAACTTATCTAAGTCGTAACTTTGGCATGTTATCTTTATTTGACGCACATGATACATTGTTAGAAATATCTATCCCAGACTACACAAATTTAATGCAAATGTAGATTTTGAAATGGAAGCATATTAATAAATGGTTGACGCCAAAAAATGTCGTTTACTACTTTAAAACGACTCTGCAAAATTTCAGGACCCGAAAATATGCTAAAAATAGTAAGTTGTGTCGAAACCGAAAAAATGAAACAACTTATGGTGTGGGTACAAATGGAATAGGTGGTGGCCACTCGCATCCACATGGCTCAAAATGGCTCGAAAGTTTAGAGCCAAAAACTCCGCTAAAAATAAGATGCTAGCCGAAAGTGAAAAATGCAAGAATTGATGGTGCAGTCCAAATGGAATAGGTGGTGGCCATTGATATCCACCGGATGAGAAGGATAATAAATTATTGCCAAAGTACCATGGTCCTTAAAACTTTTTTGCAAAATATCGGTACTATGGAATATAGATTCGAGGTGCATGCATCTTCCCGAGTGCACCCAATTTTCCATGTTTTTATGCTTAAAGAAGGTTATATGTGACAAAATTGAAGTTCAAACATTATTTCGCAACATGATGAGGAAGGAAAAATCATATTGGAACTCAAGCAAATACGAAAAATAACTCGAAAACTAGTGAAATTGATCAATTTTAGGTATCTTAGCAAGTGGAAGAATTGGACTCGCTTTTAAGATTCCACATGGGAGGGTGATAATTTTATATAGAAGCATACGTAAATAATCAAGCATTGAGGACAACATTTGTTTGAAGGAGAGGAGCATGTTAGGTCCCTATAATACTAGTGTATCCCCTTATTGTTATTGTTATGCCCCGTAGTCCCCATTTTGTTATTATTGTGCCCCATAGAATCCTAATATTATAATTTTTTTGCCCTTACATTGTTATTGTTATGTCTAATAGATTGATTGTGACCCATCGACTCTATATATAAAGAAGGTTTTTTCATTTGTATCATCCAATAATTTTTCAATTATGTAATGTAAAGGAGGTCACCCTTCAAAGAGGCCGATTTCTAAGTCTTTGATCTATCTTTTCTTCTATTTTGTGAGTTGGCTTCATAGCAATAAATGCTAAAAAGCCATGGAAAATGCTTCACGCTATGTTGTTATTGATATCTTTGATTAATAAATAAGGCAGAAACAATATTTTTCCGCCTAGTGATGAGCATTCAATCGAAATTAATTCAAGAAAAGAAAAAGAAATCAAATATAAAATTAGCTAAACTTGGACATAACCACATTTCTTTCTCTATTTCTCGTATTTTTTATGTTCCTTTCGTCATGTTTCCTATGATATTTTCTTCCGTAATTTTGCTCATTTTCATCTCTACTTCTTCGTCCATGTCCATCGCCACATCATTGACAATATTTTTATTTGAATCTAATTGAGAATCTAATAGTTTTTTAGAGTTCACAAATACTTCGCACTAAAAACATCGTTTAAAATGACATTATAATTGATATTAGGTAAAAATTGGGTTATGAAGACAAAACCATATATCGCAAAGTCATTTAAAATATATTGTAATATCGTAGTTCATATTTACCATATAAAGACTATTTTCTATGCATATAGGTAAAATACCACAAATATATTTTAGTTTCGACAAATTTTGATTTATAGTTCCTCGTTACATATATTAAATTAAAAATGAAAATGTACAATTCACAAATGTTTTATGGAGATTTTCATAATACATTTTCCCTTATAGTTATGCTCCGAATCCGAATGTCTTAAGTGTTATATGTTTCTTGAAAATTGGAAAAGGTACGCTTTTATATAACAAAAATAACAAAACAAAGATTAGAGTTCTATAATGTAACAAGGGAATTTGGAAGCGATGTGAGTGTTATAGTCACTAGTGGGGCATGGAATAATAATAAAACGATGTTAAATTGAACACAAATCCACCTTTTAAAAAAATTATTACAATGTTTAACAACTAAAGAGCATTCGACCGGCTCATAAAAATTAAGAATTAGTTGGCTCTCTCTT
This sequence comes from Pinus albicaulis, assembly GCA_034641835.2. Classification (NCBI taxonomy): domain Eukaryota; kingdom Viridiplantae; phylum Streptophyta; class Pinopsida; order Pinales; family Pinaceae; genus Pinus; species Pinus albicaulis. The sequence goes on from JAXQQM020063388.1 coordinate 48,673, forward strand.
CTCTTCCTTTCCTCTATTTATTTCCCTAATCTCTTCACTTCTTAGCAGGTTTTTCCTAATGATGAGTCTTGATTTAGACTCGAAACGTCGACTAAAAATGAATACTGTGGATATGCATCTCAAAATCTACACCACAGAAACAAAAACAAGGATAAAAATTCAGAGAAGAGAAGCAGATATTTCATTCCTTAACCATTGTTGTGATTCTAATATTACACCAGCCTTCACTCTCATTAGGCATAAATTGAAGACCCAGCATAACCACAGAGCATTCGATTGGCTCATAAAAATTAAGAACACAACACTTACCTACCAAAAATGTTATACATTTTGCATCTGCATTCAAAATGAGCTTCGAGAGAATCCCCTCACATAATGCAACTACTAGAAAAACCACCATACATCCTAGAGAGTAAATATTTACATAACCATCTCCTCAGAAAAGTAATCAAATATGCAATGACAACATGTATGCTAAAAACTGCACGATAACTGTTTGGATGATGCACCTATGGACATAATAAATCGAACTAGTGGTTAAAATTTCCACATTACATTTTAAAATTTCAACGTATGTATTGGATACTAAGTAGTGATCACATGTTATCCACAATATCTTATTTTGAATACCTTACCAATACACTTGCGCACAAAATAAATAGAATTAGTAGTTAGAAAATATGTTATATACTACTACTACTACTACTACTACTACTACTAATAATAATAATAACATGGTATACATGTACACTAAACTCTTGATGCCCCAAAGTTTAACAAGCAAAAACTGGTAATTATTAATTGATTAATATTTACTCTTATGCACAATGAATGTGTGTGAAATAAGTGTGTAGAGGGGGAATATATACAAATGTACGGACATTAATTATTAATTGATTAATATATAGTATGTGGAAATGTATCCAAAGGTATGAAACATTTCCAAAGAATGTTTTTTTTCCTTGCTTCGGACACTCGTTTTCTTGTACAACACTTCATCACACAAATTTTAATAACCCAAAACCACTAATTAATTGTTGATCAATATATGGAAGGGATGTGTGTGGTAAAAATGTGCATATCAGGAATGTATGGGGAGATCCAAACATTTTTAATGAAATATTCTATTTCTTGTTCTATTTTACTAAAAAATGTGAAATAAAAAATGCACTTAGTATTCGGGAAACTCAAATACAATGACATATTGTGGACATTGTAGTGGTGACAATGTGCAAAAATCTATGCAAAGGTACAAAACATTGCAAAAGAACGTTTTCAATCCATGCTTCGCACACCCATTCTCCCGCACAACACTCCTTCCTCACACACATTAATAAGTCAAAATCAATAATTAATTGGTGAATACGTAATGTTATACGAGAGAGAGGTGTGTGGCGGAAGTATGTAGAGAGGGGGGGTGCAGGAAGACGGAGTTTTTGTTCCTTGTTCCGGTCACCCATTCTCCCACACAACATTTCTTCCTCAGAGACATTACACATACACTTAATTTAATATTTGATAAAAACTATTTAATTGTAAAATGTCAATTCGCAAATGCACTTAGTATTCAATGAGCTCAAATCATCCGCCCTTATTTTGCGTCCTCTAAACATGTTACTGAAAATTTTCATACCCAAAAATTTATTAACACAAAACCACTAATTAATAGATTAATATGTAGTGTGTAGACATGTATGCGTAAATACTAAACATTGTAGAAGAAAGTATTATTGGGACCAAGATTCATTGTTTCTACTTTGATATAAATCTTTCGCATCTCAATATAAAATAAAACATGATTTGTTAATCAATACTATTGTGTGAGAGGGATATATGCAAAAGAAGTATGTGGAGGCATGGAATATTCACTGAATTTTTTTATGTTCATCACTCTGCACAACACTTCTTCCTCACACACATTAAAAAGTCAATTCAACTAGAAGATACAAAAAAATATAGTCATTTTTGTCATGTAGTTTCCATATAATGTACTTAAATTTAAACCAGCCTAGATCCATCTTAACTCTGGATTTAACAAGATCCGAGAGAGATCCCATCCCTTTTCATTCTAAAAGAGATTTGCACCTTAAGAGATTCGATCCTTATAGATGCTCGGTAAATCCAAAACTAAGATAAATCTAGACTACTTTAATTAACAATATTTGATAATTATAATTATTAATTTTTATTTATATATAATTGGATCTAATTAAAATATTTTTATTAATAACTAAAATTATTAAATTTATTTTTATACTTTATTATTTTAATTTGTATTTATTTTGTTTTTATTGTTATATAATTTTACTGAGTAAAAAATTTACATAACATAACTTTATACCTTAGGCAATTATACATAACCTTACCACTCTTCTCTTCCCTTCTAGGCAATCATAAACCATTTTTCATTTTACTTACTAACTTATATTTAAAACTTGGTTCATTTGTGTGATCTTTCTTAGATTTCCTTACTCATTCATAATTTCTTCATTTTCGTACTAGGATCAAAATATTATTTAACATAATACAAATTTGGTCAATCAAATCAAATTAATAGACATATTTTTTCATCATTTATAAAATTAATCTTAATAAAATCACAATTTTCCTTCACGAAAAAACCTAACGAAATTTTAACTCAGAGTGAGGATGGCCAGCTCCGTTTGATGACCCCGTCTTCCATGTTGACGCACGTTAGGAGGAATGCGTGGTCCAATGTGAAAGCGTAAAGAGGGTTTCGAGACATGGTAAATCGAGACCATTTTTCTCGTCTTACGTACGTGCCTATGGAATAGGCGAGTCTTCGAAACTGTGAGCATTTGACGCTGTGGGATGTTTTTTCAATATTGTAAATTTTATGATTTGAAATATTCTAATAGAAAACGTTATATTTTATTGGTTCTAAGTGAAACTACAACTAAAAATAAATTTTAAATAATAAAAATTTGAAAAACCTGTTATTTGATTTTTAACAAATATTTTTCCAATTCTTATTGTTCAAGTCAACTAACGTGTACGAATTCACTCTTTTCCAAAAATACATAAAAAAAAAAAAATCAAAAAAATATTATGTAAATTTTATTACACTTATTTATTTTTAAACTAAAACCAAATATTAAAAAACAATATATTCTTTTATGAAATCAAAACATTAAAAAATAATATACACTTTTATTAAAACCAAATATTAAAAAATAATATACTCATTTGCTGATTTTTTTTTTTTTTTTTTAATATTATTACACAGTTCTTAAAATATTAAAATGAAGCTTTTCTAAAAAGAAGTGATTATATAAGTGCAAATAAGTATTCATTTTTAATTGTCTGTGGGGTTTTCTTTAAATGGCTCAATTCTTTTATCAGAATGGGGTCATGTTGATGAAAATAGAGAGAAAAAAAGAGATTAAAAAATGAAAGGTGCTATCAAACTTAAAAAAAAAAAAAAAAAATCATTTTTAATTAAATTACAATTTTATTTCATAAAATAAAGTGTAAGTTTTATTTACTTATTTTTTTATAAAAATTATTATAATATAGATTAAAAAAACAACTTTAATAGCTTTATGTTTTTTTATGGTTTTTTTCATTAATATAATAATAGAATTTCAAAATGTATTTTAAATAAATGAATAAATTAAAATTATGTTTTTTTTTTAATGATAGAGAGATTGTAGACATCTACAATTTTATATCAATAATTGTTTATTAAATTTGAAAATTTGTTAGGAAAAGTGGAAAATTGTATGCTGTTTAAATTTTGCTTTTTAGAAAATGAGTTTAAATATTGCAAAGTTAGATTTTATATAAACTTTGTAAAAAAATTAAATATAAAGTTCAATTTATTCACTTACTAACTGTTGAAAGCTGAATATGATAGAGATGTTGTAATGTAATGTTTAATGCTTTGACTAAGTCACATTACAAAAAAAAATAAAAATTAAATAAATTTAAAAAATTAAATTAATAACCCTATAAAAATAAAATAAAATAAAAATAAAAATGTTCCATGGTATTTAATCAAAATATAGAAACATTCAAACTGTTTAAAGATTATTCTCCAGGAACTGGAGCTCAATGGATGATCCAAATAATGAGAGTATTATGTAAACTAAAATAAACTAAAAGATCCAAAATTCACTACCACCGAAGTAATTACAGAGAAAAAGACAAGTCATGGGCCTAAAAAATATGGTGGGTAGCATGCGAGTCTCTAACCAAAAAGTATAGTGGGTTGCATGCGAGCCTCTAACCCAATTGCTAATTCCTTTCATTAAAGAAAAAATATTAAAAAAAAACAAAACATAACTCCAAAAATAAAAATCATTATCAAATTTTTTGTTAAGAAAAAACAAGTTTACATAATTTTAATAATTATAATTTAAAAATAACGGCATGTATCAATTAAATAATTTTATTTTTTTCATCAAATATTAAATAAATAAATAATATGATGGTCAAACTAACAGTTATTTTACAACTACTAGTTGGAGCTCTCTTTATTTACTTAAATGAGTTCCTTGATGAGATTTCGACTAAATTTTCTTTGATGTGATTTTATATACATGATTATTTGTTTTATGTTATTTATAATATACATCTTTCTTAATAATAAATCTTTTTTGTTATAAATAGTTATTTTTTTGTTATATTCTAAGGGTTAGTTAACCCTTCTT
>JAXQQM020078625.1:0-156490 GCA_034641835.2 Pinus albicaulis
CTGGAGGGTGCCCCGGCGAAGCTTGGGTACTTGCACCGACAAAGGCTGTTGTTAGGAGGTCGGCATAACTGTTTCTGTTACCTTCGCTAGTAGGCCTGTGCCGTAATTATCCCAGACTTATTTCGGGAGGCCCTATCTTTCACTTTCTCGTATTTTGGTGTCCAGTCCTAATCACCCGGAGCGGAAATACCTGAAGGCTACTTGCTTGGTTGCATCTTAGGGATTTTTGTAGTGAGTGCTATTTGCTCCTAGCTTTCTTAGCTTTATACTTTTTTTAGTCTAATTAATCTGTTAAAGTGGTTGATCGAGTGCCTCGTCGATCGAGGAGAATCTGGGGGTTATCTCCCGAGAGTACTGAGCCTTCTTCAAGAAGGCATAGGAGTAATATAGCAGGTGAATATCACTCTATGGTATCTGACGCAACAGAGAGAGATCCTCCTCTAGGGCTTGAAGGTTCTGTAGTTGGTTTTGGTGTTGGTTCTGAGAGGAGCACTCCGCTCACCTCGAGAGTCTTATTTCCAAGAGAAGCAGAAGAAGAAGTAGAAGTAGAGGAAGTACCTCAGTCCCCTGAGTCACTTCCATCTCCTCTTCCTTCTAATTCTCCGTTTGTTGTTGAGTACATCGAACCTGAGTCTGCAAGACCAGAAAATCCTTATCTGTCTCATTCATACCTTTCGATGGCCATGACTAGGAACGCGGCTTCGGCTGTGAGTTCTGCAGGCATTTAGGCTCCTGCTTCAGTAGAAGGAGGAGGCACAATTGTTATATCTTCAATTGCTTCTAGTACTGCTGTGTTTGGCTCTGGCTCCACCCAAGCACAAGCTTCTCAATCTAGTCCCTTTTGTTTTGGAATTCCCTTTAGTGGGATTCCTTTGTTTTCCTTTTCCACTACTGCAACTGCATCTGCACCCATGTCCTCTATGGTTAGTGGGTCGGCTTATTTTTAAGGGTTCCCCTTTGGAAGTGGGCATATTCCTAGTTTGAATCCTTCCTTAGGGTCTTTTCCTTTTACATCCCAGACTCAGAGTTTTAGCCCTTGGTCTGGAGGTCAGATTTCGACTACCTTTACCGGTTGGAACCCTATATTTACAACGGTGGGGACTGGGAACCAGTTTTTTGCTGGCCAGCAAGGGAATGTTCCATTCACTTCGTCGAGTACTTATCAGGCTTTTTCCCCTTTTTCTAATGCTTCGAACCCCTATCAGGGGGTTTCCTCTTCATTCACTACTTCAGTGGGGGGAACTGGTCCGGTCTATGGTAACTCTACGTTGGGAGGGGGTCCTTCTCCAAATTCTGGGTCACAAGTATCATCCTATGGCCCAACATTTTCTACGAGCTCTTTTTGGAAACCTGGTGCCTCATCAAATCCAGGTTATTCTTTTCAAAATGTTGGGAATCCATCCCACCAAGGATGGAACCCTCAGGCCCCTCCTCGTTTACCTTTTCTGGCAACTTTAAACTTTCCAGATTTATCGAAATTGACAAATGATCCAATCTGATATAGTCCGGGGTGGCCTCCGGTTCCTACCAAACTACCTTCAGACATTCCAAAGTTTGAAGGAAAGAATGGAGAGGACCCGGCTGATCATATCACCACTTTCCATCTTTGGTGTTCATCTAACTCCCTGATCGAGGATTCGATTAGGTTGAGGTTTTTTCAACGCACCTTGACTAGAAATGTTGCCAAGTGGTACATTGAGTTAACTGGGGGCAGTTTTGCTACTTTTGGAGATTTGGCTACTATATTTCTAAACCATTTCCAGTTGCCTGTTCGTTATGATGCTGGGACAGAACTCCTGGCCAATTTTAAGCAGGAAAAGGCAACCCACATTTCTGATCATATTCAGGAATGGCGGAGAAGGAAGAGGCTTATCAAAGCTTATATTCCAGGAGAATTCCTCTTGGAATGGTTTTTGAAATATTTGCAGCCATATATTTCTAAGGATGTATCCCTATCAGGGGTATTTTCTGAGGAACAGGCTATTTTCAGGGCCCAACAGCTTGAATTGATATATTCTCAGTCTGGTGTCCTTCATACGTATTTTCCTGACGCTCCCCACTCCAAATTAGACTTGTCCAAGACTAAACTCGGTCCTCATGGTGATGGACTTATTGGGTCAATTGATAGCGGTGCAGCTAACCTGCTTAGTCAATTGCAGCAGTTGTCTATACATTCTGCTTCCTCTGGTCAGGCTGTGCCTGCTGAGTCATCGCCTTCTCAATCTTTGTCGGTAAATGCCGTCCAGACTTCCAACCCTAAAGGAAATCAACAATCCGAAGGGAAGAATAAGGGACGGAATAATAATAAGAAAAAGGGCAAGGATGGGAAGGGTAATGCAAATAAATCCAACGAGCATGTTGGTGAGGGTTCAAAGGATAAAAAGAAAGTTAATTTTCCATGCAAGTTATGTACTAGAGACCATCTTACTCACCTTTGCCCTAAAATTCAGGATGCGCAGCGCTTGTTAGCTCAGCAAGGTTCTTCAAGTTCCCAGGCTATCTTGAAAAACCCTTTTCCCCAAGGGCAACAGCTAGTTGTTCGCGCAAATCAAAATCCTGGGGCTTCCTCTAGGGGCACCCAGGAAGGGGAAAATCCATCAAACATATATATGATGAGTTCTCACATGGATATCACCACAAGATCCCGTGATTATGGCGAAATTGAGTCTTCGAAAGCTAAGGGTGCTCCCAATGGTACTAAGCCACTTCATATTACGAGGCCTACTATTGAGCCTATACCTCGGATGCAAAAAGCATCTACTAAGCATACGAAGATTAATCCAAATGCCAGGGCCACCTAGAACTACTCTGTTGTAGAAGATTTGGTGCAGAGCCCTTGTGCTATGTCTACTCTTGAGGTGCTCCAGTCTTGTCTAGCTCAGCACAGTGCTTTTCTCACTGCTATTGGGGTTGTCGATCCAAATAAATCTCTTGTGATTACATTCTATATGTCTAATTTCAAAAAGAGACTCCCACATCATATGGATTTTCATATCAAATCGTCGTATCGGAAATTCAATATCTTTCGGACGGTCGTTGATGAGGGTGCTTCCACATGTGTGATGTTTGTCGCATGTTGGAAGGGAATTGGATCTCCCGCAGCTGTTCCATCTGCTACTCTTCTGACTGCGTTTGATGGTCATTCTCACAGATCACATGGCATTATCCCAGCTTTTCCCATCTGTGTTGGGGGAAAAACTGTAAATATAGAGGTTGAGATAGTTGATGCAAGCTTGGAATATAACCTTTTGTTGGGGCGAAACTGGATTTATGAGATGGATGCTATCGCATCCTCATTATTTTGGCTTATTTGTTTCCCTCATGAAGGGAGGATTGTTACAGTTGATAAACTGGACTGTTCTCCCATAGACTCGAATGCATCTATTGAATCAACTATCCCAAAGGTGGATGATGAAAAGCCGCCTGTTGAGAATTTAGGGGTTGGGATGTATTCTTCTTTGATGGGTAATTTTGATATTCCACCTCCTACCATTCATATAAATGCAATTTCATTCTCCAGGGCTCCTATTCGAAGAGATTTCTTCAGAACTCATTATTTTTCGGACCCTTGGACCTTACCTTCCCCTACCTCCACATTAGCAGAAGTTCAAGTGGGTGGAATGGCATTTCCAATGTCTACAGCTGAGATTGCTTACCAATCTATTGTTGACTCTGCAGTGTCCATTCTAGCTTCTCTTTCTCTAGAGGATTTGGATGGCGATGTGGCTCCAGCTTGGACACTTAGTTCTTCTTCCGCACAGGATTGCCTTGATACCACTCTTCCATCTGAAGAGGCCATCCTAGAAGCTATGACTAGTATAGATAGACCGTGGGATGATTTGCATCATCAGTCTTACTTTTTACCTGATCTGAGCAAAGTTGAATCAAGTTTTCCAGGTCCTTTGTCTCCTGGTCCTGTTCACCTAGTCCTGAACCCTCTAGCACCAGCACAGGTATATGTTGAAGAGAACATGGCTATGATTTCTCCGACTATCCCGGTGAACATTTCTAGGGATCCCAATGTTATATAGAATGTCTTCATCGGAGCTGAATGTTCCCCTAAAGAGATTTATATTTACACCGATCTCTTTAAAGAGTTTAGGGATGTGTTTGCTTGGTCTTATAATGAAATTCATGGTATAGATCCATCTATTGTCCAACATGAGATCAAGACTTACGAAAACGCTAAGCCTGTGAGGCAAAAGCTTCGTCCGGTCAATCCTAGGAAGGTTGCAGCTATCAAAGCCGAGGTGGAGAAGCTGCTTAAGGCGCGATTTATTTTCCCTGTTCCTTTGACTGAATGGGTTTCGAATCCTGTTCCTGTGGATAAGAAACAAGGAACAATTCGAGTTTTCATTGATTTTAGAGACCTTAATAAAGCATGTCCAAAAGATAATTACCCCACACCATTTATAGATCAGATTATCGACGAGTGTGCCGGTAATGAGATTTTCTCCTTCATGGATGGTTTCTCCAGATATAATCAGATTACTATCCATCCTGAAGATCAGCATAAGACTGCCTTTATTTGTCCCTGGGGTAATTTTTCTTATAATAAAATGCCTTTTGGTCTTAAAAATGCTGGGGCTACTTTTCAGCAGGCCATGTCATATGCCTTCCACAACATTAAACATATTATCGAGGCGTATTTGCATGATTTAGCTACTCGTTCTCGAAAGAGAATAGATCATCCTGCTCACCTCCGTCAAGTATTTGAACAATGTCATTTCTACAAGATTAGGTCGAATTCGAACAAGTGTGTTTTCGCGGTCACATCCGGTCAGTTATTGGGATTTATAGTGTCTTCGGAAGGGATTAGGGTAGATCCCTTCAGGGTTGAGGCGATACTTCGGTTGCCTCCCCCGTCGTCTATTCGTCAACTTCAAAGTCTACAAGCAAAAGCTAATTTTCTTCAGAGATTTATCATGAATTATGCTAAAGTTACCAAAGGATTTATGAGATTATTGAAGAAGGGAGTTCCATTCTTTTGGGATGACTTCGCTCAACACTCATTTGATGCTTTCAAAAAATCATTGACCTCTGCTCCTATATTGAGTCCACCTGATTATAGCAGATATTTCCTTTTGTATCTTGCAACAGCAGAATCTACCATTGGTATGGTTCTGGTTCAGGAAGACGATGCTCTTATAGAGCATGTTATATACTATCTTATTCGAGGCTTGGTAGGACCTAAACTCCAGTATACTCCGATAGAGAAACTGGCTTTAGCAGCTGTTCATGCTGTACAGTGACTCAGACATTATATTCTTCTACGAAAAATATATGTTTTGGCAGCAACCAATCCATTTCAGTTTGTTCTCAGTAGGCGAGTGATTGGGGGAAAATACAATAGATGGATTGTGATTTTGCAGGAATTTTATATTGAGTTTATGTCTTCCAAGTCCAAGAAATCATTTGTTTTCGCGGAATTAATCTCCAAGTTTCCCTGTGCAGAAAAGATGGTCTATGATGAATCCTTCCCGGATGAACATTTGTTTCTCATCTCTTCACAGGATCCTTGGTATGGGGATATCATTGTGTATCTTCAGACTACGAAGTTTCCCTCTACTTTTTCGAAAGATGAGTGCCGTAAATTGTGTCACTTGGCTAAAAATTACTTAATTATTGGCGATGCTTTATACCATTGAGGGGTTGATTCAATCTTGAGACTTTGCTTAATTCTCGAAGAAGCTGAGGCTATGCTTAATGATTTTCACAGTGGATCTTGTGGTGTTCATTTATCTGGGCTTGCTACAACCCAAAAAATCTTCCGTGCTGGATACTTTTTTCCTTCAATTTTCAAATATTGTATGGAGTCGGTCAAAAAACGTCATCCGTGTCAAGTCTATACTCGAAAAATGCGCACTCATCCAGCTCCGCTTTTTCCAGTCATTATTATCGGTCCCTTTACAAAGTGGGGTATTGATTATACTACTTGTAACCCGCCTTCGACTAAAGGTCACAAGTACATTATTGTAGCAGTAGACTACTTTACGAAGTGGGTTGAGGCTATGCCTACTTTTGGGAATGATGGTGAGACAACAGCTCTTTTTCTTTTCAACCATTTTATTGCTTGTTTTGGTATTCCTAGAGAGATTGTCACTGATCATGGCAGTCATTTTCAGAATAGCACGATGGCTGAGTTGGCTCTAAAATTAGGTTTCTGGCAGGATCATTCATCTCCTTATTATCCTCAGGCCAATGGGCAAGTGGAAGTCGTGAAAAAATCCTTGAAGACCATTCTGGAAAGGACAATTGATAAAGCTCGATCCAACTGGCATATCATGTTGTATCCTGCACTTTGGGCATACCGGACATTAGTGAAAACTACAATTGGCTTTACTCCATTTCAACTAGCTTACGGGCTAGAATCCATATTTCCCATTGAATGTGAGATTCCTTCTCTAAAGTTAGCTGTTGAGCTTCTTCCTGACACTTATAGTCTCGAAGAGCGCCTCCTTCATCTGGAACATCTTGATGAGCAGCGTCGGGATACCACTACGATGAATGAGGCGCATAAGAAACGAGTTAAAGTTCAGTACGATAAGGCGGTCAAACCTAGGGTTTTCTCGGAAGGCAACCTCATTTTGGTCTATTCCCAAGAGAAGGATGCCCTGGGCACAAGAAAGTTTAAGTCTATGTGGTATGGCCCCTTTATCGTTAAAAGAGTCCTTAAAAAAGGAGCGTATGCCTTGGTTGATTTTGAAGGAAATGAGTTGGCAGAGCCCAGAAATGGGCTCTATTTGAAAAGGTATTATGCCTAGGCTTCGGCCTGGCGTTTTTCTTTTGTACATAGTTAGTTTTGTTTTGTACATATCTGGTTTTTTAGTCTTTGATGTGATGGTGATGTTTTTGATCTGCTTTGGTAGGTTGTGTCGAATGTCATGAGTCATTATGGTTTCACCGATGGTGCTAGTAGACACACCCGAAACTTGGCTTCCATGGCTTGGGTGCTTCATTATCCATCCGGTCAGCTGTTAGTATCAAGAGGAGTCTACATTGGTCCTGCTTCCAATAATGTAGCAGAGTACACTGCAGTTATTTATCTACTCTTGGAGGCAATATCTTTGGGTATTGATTCGTTGGTAGTTTTCTTGGACTCCCAGCTAGTGGTGTCACAGTTGAACAATACTTATCGGGTTCGAGATCCATTTTTACTCTGGTTGTTTTTGAGGGTACATTTGTTACAATGGTCATTTCAGTTTTTAACATTCATTCATATTCCTCGAGCAGATAATTGGATGGCAAACTCATTAGTTAATCAAGCAATTGATTGGCATATTAATCATTCAATACATTGATTTTAATCATCAAAAACATCATACATTGTTTATACATTTGTCACATCACATCATAAATCACTGTATATGTATATATCATCAGAGTGTTCAAAAAACTATACAAAATTTGGATCCATAAGTCATGCAAAATTAGGGCTTATGCCCGATCATGTTCAGTATAAAAAATATACAGTCATCCAATAATCATATCTATCTACTCCTGTGGTTCCTGCCCAATATTCGTGTTCCTATAGAACACGATCGCAGTAGCGACACGGCAGAATAACCGCACCCAGTCACATGGTACTCCCACTACCCGTCTCTGGATAGCCTCAGGTAGGTCTTCCACTACAGCCATAGGCACTTGGCGGGTCAAACCTTCCAAGTTTCTCTGAACGGCATGGAGAATCCTGCCTGGGTCTTCAGTATCCGCCTCGCCTCTACGGCGCTTATGTCGTGGGTAGCCCTCAGGACGGACTGGTCCAATATCTGTATCATGGTCATCATAATATTGTAAGTTATTTTGAATCCAATCAAAAAATATGTCTTGTTTTCACATTTTTTCTCATATATTGAAAAAATCATTAAAAAAAATCATATAAATTAAAAAATTGCAATTTACCGATTGCGCCCCAAGCCACGCCAGGTGGAAGGACAAGGTCTGGATCACCGCGGAAATCCATCTCGGCATAGGGATAGTCCTCCACTGCAATGACTTGTTCCTCCCACCATTGGAAGAACTCGCCGTCCCAGGTGGTTCAGGGAACTTCACCTCCCCCTAGTCTCTTCATAAAATTAGCCCATTAGGCAATTCTTGGGTCTCTTGGATTGTTGATTGAAGAGATCACTTTGGGTCGAAGCCCGGGAATCTTCTCAAAGAAGAATGTCATCAAAATGGTTCCATACCCGAAATTCTTTGTTTTAGCTTTCCAGATGGAGGTCATTTGTTGCTTCATATTGGTTAACAGAGTTGTACACCAATCATACAGATGGACTAGGCTTTCTACAGCTATGCTCATCTGGGTCCTGGATGCCTGATGCAAGGAAGCAGATCCTGCTACCCTTCCAATGGTAAACAGGAGAATATTCATGTGCAGATCTCTCAAATCTTTTATAGCAATCTGAGTCCCTACTTTTTTGGACCCGTCTACACAGTAGACGTGGACATAGTCATCCACCGTAAGCCCTCCTATAGGCTTGTCGTGCAAATCTACTGGGTCTCCCCTCTGTGAGAGTCCAGTAATGAAGTAAATTTCTTCCACTTTATGTGTATAGGCATTTTATCTATCACAAAACAATCTTCCTCCGGTTCCCAATAATTTACCAGCATTTCAAGCAACCGGACAATACTTTTCATATTTGGCATTTTGAAAAATTTTAGCAATCCGCAATTTTGAAGGATATCGAGCGACTGCTGATATTGCATTACTTCATTATCAATTGCACTATGCTCGTGTTCCCTCCAAGAGATGGTCATCCTGAAAAAAATCATTTATTTGTTCATTAGAAACATTTTTTACATCACGGGTTGCGCATACGCAACTTACCTTGTACACAGTCACGTATCATACGTGGTTTGGTTCATACGAACCCACGTATGCGCAGAGCCCTAAATTAAAACAAATGTTTTTTACGGTGAAATTTCCAAATTTTAACTCTATTAATGGAAAAAATTGATAATAATGATGGATTAAGAGCTTACCTGACTGATTCGGTGAAGTTTGACCACTGATTGCTCCTGTTTTGAAGAAAGAGGGTTTTTCTCCAGAGCTCTTTTTTCCAAAATCAGCAAATAACAATGAACCAAATATGAGGTAACATGTGTATTTATGCCCAGAAATTGAAAATTTTTCCAAAAATTTGTTATGCCTATTTTTTCAATCTATCTTAAGCTGCATAACCCGGATGCCTATAAGTGTCAAGATTGGTATATTTTCAGGTACATTTTGATGAAGTTGAGATTGTTCTAGTTTTTTCTCCATGACTGCTGACCTGTCATGGCAGGTATATGATCTTCACTGGCATATAGGTTAGGAAATCCATTTTTCGTTGCATTTTGCATACTAGCCTCCATTCTGATCACTTGCCATAGGGTCGATCCCATCAGGTCATGAGTATTTCACCCATTTCACTCGCCAATTATTTAATCATGACTTGGTGGTAGAGCCTTCCTTTACATGGGCTTCCTAGTTAGTTCCTCGCTATCACTTGTTGCCCATGCTGCGTTTTATGTAGGCTCGGGAGTCCTCTTTAGTCCCACCATGACTTATGTGTTGAAGCTTCATTCTTCTTCTTCTTCACTATCATTTTTTCTGGCTATTACCCTAGAGGCTCCCTGGTGTCATTGAGTTGTATTACTGCATTGCATATTGGCTACTTGTTTATCCTGGCCTTTAGCCAGCTAAATTGGACTCGATGTTTAAGCCATCTTTTGACCTTGAATTTCTGTACAAGTTAACCATTGCATGCACTTAGATATCACAACTTGACACCCTTATTACCCATGGATGGAACATTCCTTTGAGTATTGCTTACCAGTTTTCGCCACCTTGCATTGAGCATAGGATCGTTCCTATCCCAAGAACTAGAGCATCTGTTTACTGATACTCGTTCTATCCATTGTACTATAGCATTATTTTATTCTTTTTCAGGCTTATTATATGAAAAAGACAAAAAAATTAAATATGACAAAAAGAGCGGGAACGGGATGTTACTTCATAATTTTATGGCAGTACAGTATCAATTTTTCGCCCTTGAACAAAGCACATGCAGTCATATATTTCCTTCATTTGGGATGGTTTTAGTTTTGACCTAGGTTCAGATTTTTCCCTTGTTTCACTGGTCAGTCCTCCCCCGGTTGGCTATCTCTTCCAATCATATGGAGAGTTTGTTTTTGCCTCCTGCATAACAGACTTATATAGTGTCATTTTTACTGCCATGGTCATCACGAGTCGTGCTTTTGTTCAAGGGAAGTTTAACCAGAGTTGGCCATTCTGCGGTGTCTCTTGACTCATTATTCAGTCGGCCTTCCCGGTATTGTCAGTATCTTGTTCTATCACATCAGATATTTGGTCTCTGCTCGTGCTGGTTTGAGAAGGTCTCCATCGACTTCTTGCTGGCGGGCTTGTCTCTTATCGACTACGACATATTGCTCTGAGAGTAAACCTAGAGCCGCACCCTGGCCCTATTTCCATCATTGATAGGTGACCTTGTGCTCAGCATTTGATCATCATTATGGGTCTTTGACTGAGTGGTTTTCCTTGTGTTTGACGTCAGCATACATTATCACACTTGGGATTCGTGCAGTACCTTGATTTCCATTTGACCCTATCGGTGGATATCTCGCCTCTGTGTCAGCTTTCATTATTGGTTGGTTCAGAGGGTTTCTTCCGTGCACTAGCTTCATCTTGTGCATGTCGGAAACGTACTTCGGTTTTGGTTCCGTCACTCTACTTCGTCCGATTCCTTCCAAATCTTGGCCTGCGGGTTACACTCGCGCTGGACTGATGTGGGATGCCTTAATTCCTTCCTTCCAGCAGATCTTTTCCCATCGACTCCGAATCATTGCTCTGGGAATAAGGTCTAGAGTCTTTTTGTCAGTACCTTAGGGTTTGCAGTCATCAGTGGCAGACTCTTCGCTATCGATAGTGGGGATTCATCATTGCCTCCTGATTGGTAGATTCTTTCAAGTGTTCGACTTCAACTCATTTATTCGCACTTGTTAGATTGTATTGGGGCACCTTGACACTCATTTTCATTATTGGTGGGTTGTCTCGCGTTGGTTAACGGTATACATCATTGACCGGTAATCCAACGATTTCTCACATGGTCGACTTTAGCTCATTTATTCCCATTGTGTAGAATTGTGCCATAGTGATCGGTGAAGACCTCGGGTTGCATCAGCATTTCTCGGTTCACTTTTGACAGTCCATTCAGTTTCTGCCAGTGATGTCGTCCACCTTTATATGTTGCAGTTCAGTACAGCAGCATCTTATATGTTGGCTCCCGAGTTGCGTGATTGTACCGTTTGTTCCACCTCTTATGATTCGGTACTTGGAGATTCAGTTACTTATATGATCAGACATCCAGTTGCACCATCTTTGATCAGCTTTCTATATGTGATATTTGGACATTGATTCAGACTTATATTTCTGGGCCATGCTCAGATGATTCATTATGTACTTTCAGTTCAGCTATACTTGTATACATGTTGGATCTATTCAGTACTTTCTATATGATGTATTTTTGACTGAGCATGGGTATGCCCGCCTCAACATGAGTTGACTCTCTGTTTTCTTTCATTGGTTTTTGGCAGGCTGAAATCTGGTGAAGTCCTCTCTTGTCCTTGCGAAGTTCTTTCTATGCACATAATACATTTCGGCCATCATGTACCCCTTCTGACCTCATATATTAGGGGGCATCTGTTATAGCATCATTTTTCACCCTCATGTGATTCATGATTGTCTCTTTGGCCTTGGGCACCCATTCCCACAGACTTGAATAAAGTTCATAAAAACAGTGTTTGAAATCCCATACGCGGATATGCCCAGACTTTTCTGCGTGTATACGCGAGTCTAGAGATACTTTCCGCGTATGTTACTAAAATCATTAAAAAAATATATAAAAATCCCTATTTTCGAGGCTGGGTTGATGGTTATTCCTGTAATTCAACCACCTCAGCCCGTGGCCAACAGTTTCCAACTAATTGAAACTACTTTGAGGGAGTATAAAAGCCCCTCATATGCATGGCCTAAGGGAGAGAGGAAAATTATAGATATTATACTCTGTTGGAGCCCGATTCAAGTCTGATTTCCCGTGCCTCCTGCACTTCCCAGATTTTTACAGGAAACCCTTGTTTCCTGGAGATGTTCATCAGCTTATATGTCATCTCGTGTGCACAAGTCTTGAAAGAATCTTAGCGAGGCAAGGACGGGATGGATCCGGATGACGGTCTGTTCGAAGATCGTGGAAGGATTCAGGTGATCTCTCCACCTTTCTACTATTGTACATGCTGTTCGTAATTGTTGAGGAGGTAAATCCCCTCTGCGGACAGAGGCGATCCCTACTAGCCCAGCAGGGGTCTAGCAACGATCAAACAATGTTATGACGCAAGTTCCTAGTTACGAATGAAAGACTAGAGATAGAAGCCTACCTGGATTCCAATGCTATGATCTGAAGAAGAAGCGTCCCCATTCCTCAGCCTCGGCAGATCACAATCCCTCCACGATCTCCGCGGATGAACACCTGCACATGGAAGAAACAAACAGATACAAGCATAAAATCCGGCATACGTAACTAAACATCAGTCAGAAAGGATGTTACTCATATTAACATGATGGAAAATAGAGTGGAACCATAATCATAATCATCTATTAAATAACAAACGAAGAGAGATTACAACCAAGTTCTGACGTCGCGGTCTCCTTCGGATGGGTCTCCAGTCGTCCACATCTCGCAAAGCTCGCCAAGGAAAGGGAAAACCTCTCCGGAGTCTCTCGACGATGGTCTCCTTACTTGAGTCGGCCTTAAGGGAAAGAGAGGGCTCTTTACAGCACAAAGGCTCCTGGGAATATGGAGATTCAAAGCTTAGGCACTTCAAGACTAGCTTGCCATGGAATTGAGCAGGCTTTTATAGATGGGGAAGGAGGGAGTTGGGATCTCTATTATTATGGGATTGGCCCTATCAACAAGGAAGGTTCCATGGGAGGTGGCAAAACCACTTCCCTTCCATAGAACTCCCGCAGCCAAACCTCCCAACTCAAGATAGGCAATGGTTTCTGAGTTTGTTGGAACTCAACTTCCGCCATATTTATTTAAAAAAACAGTCCCTAAATTGGGTGGCGCGACTACTGCTCTATGACAGAGCGCCAGTTGGCGCAACCTCTTTGTAGGATTCTCCCCATTGGCGCGAGTACTGAACTGTCTGCCCGCGCCAATGCAAAAAGGGATGTTTTTCATGATTTTTGCAAGGAGATGTCTTAAGGGAAATTAAAGCTCATGCTTAGAGGAATGCATTGATGATGTTTTCAAGGCATGAAAATGTTCACAGGTCACAAAATGGGTCCTCCATTGTGCGGGACGGGGAATGGTAGGGACGGTGACAAATTACTGTGTAACGGTAATGAAGAAGAACCATCTTGTTTCCAAATTTACGTGTTAATATCTGCTTGAATATGTGAAAAGATTGTTAATTAAACATTTATTATTGTTTATATGATGTTTCACATGGATTACACTGAAATTTAGGAAAGATATATGCTATACAACTAGATTTTCGTGCATATCTCTTCTTGACTTCCAGGTTGAAGAGGAAGAAGAGTTGTTGAGGGTTTGGACCTTGCAGGATCTACATCAAACGTAGGATCTACAGGTGAGTTCTACAATCTGTAATATCTAGTTTTTAGCATACAAGTTTGATTGTGTGAGTCCTTCTTGAATAGCATGCCCCGATCTGTGGAGGTTTTCGACCCAACGACCTCTAGGGAGTTATTTCCCGAAACAGGATTCCCTAGAAGATAATGATTTTCTTGAAGAAATCAATCAGCTCAAAATATGTTTGGAAGAACACAAAATATCCATAGAAACTCTAAAGAATCAGCTTGTATAAAAGGAGAAACACAATGAGAAATTAGAATGTGAAATAGTAAGTCTAAGAAAAGAAATTGAGAAAGTGAAAATTTTGAATCTTAGATTTGCTAAAGGATCTAAAACCTTAGATAAAATTATCAAGGTACAACATTCTCCTCTTTTAAAGACAATTCTTGGATATGACGGAGAATCCTATCAGTCTTCAGCACCAAACTATCTGTATGCAGCTACAACTAGCCTACAACATTCTGTCGCTTAGCAAGGGAACAAAGAAACTTTACTCGTAAAGCATGACCACCTTAATACAAAGAACAATAACAGAAATATCTTTGAGAGAAATACCAACCAACAGGTAAACACAAATAGAAGGTTCCATGATCACAAAAATTTCTTCTTTAATGGATAATGTTTCTCATGTCATAATTTTGGTCATAAAGTTATTCAATGTGTTTCATACAAAACCATCATGACTAGAGAAGCAAGAAAGAAAAGAAATGAGACCGGAATAAAGAATAATACGTATAACAACTTTTCTCCTCTTCAAAATGAAATTTAATGTGCTTATTGCAATAACTTTGGTCATGAAGAATCTGAATGCAGGAGCAAACTTCAGCCAAAATAGCATATACCTTCAAGTTCCAAGGTATGGAGAAAGAAGGACTTACAGGTTGAGAACTGTGGCATAGCTTTATTTGCAGAAGGAGAAAAAAATCAACGGTACATTGATAGCGGATGCTCAAAACACATGACAAGTGATAGAAATAAACTTCTTGCATACAATTCTATAGAAAGAGAAAAGAATGTTAATTTTGGAAATGATACTCCTGCTATCATTAAGGGAAAAGGTTTTGTTTTTCTAAAGGAAAAGGTGAAAGCTAACAATTTTATGTATGTGGATGGATTAAGACATAACTTGTTAAGTGTAAGTCAAATTTTTGATCAAGGAACTAAAGTTGTCTTTAGCTCAAAAGAATATGTGGTACGTGAACTTGACACAGGAAAAACAACAATAAAAGGAACTAGAACACCAAGCAATTTATATGTATTGAAAAGTTGTAAATAACAATGTTACTTGGGAAAATCTTCAAAAAATTGGTTATGGCACAGAATATTGGGGCATTTGAGCTTCTCTCAAATCAGCAAATCTAGCAGACTCAAAGTTGTTCATGATCTTCCCAACATTACTCTGCATGAAAGTACCCTATGCAAATCTTGCCAATTCAGTAAGCAAACCAGAGTGCAATTCAATGCCAAAGAAGGACCAGCAAGTAAGCCTCTTGAACTCATTCATACTGACCTATGTGGACCTATGAGGAAAAACTCACCCCGTGGAGAACAATACTATATTCTGTTTATTGATGATTTCTCTAGAATGTGTTGGATTGGGTTGCTAAAACAAAACGATGAAGCATTTGAAAATTTTCAGATCTTCAAAGCCCTGGTTGAGAATGAATTAGATCTAAAAATAAAATGTCTTATATTTGACCGAGGAGGTGAATATATATCAGATGAACTCTTTTATTTTTGTGAACAACATATATGAAAGAGATGTGGCTTTCAGAATGTACTCCAGCCACAAATGGCATACAAAGAACAGAATAAGACATTTCAACAAATGGCTTGAGCTATGCTTGATGATTCTGGAACGCCTAATAGAATGTGAGAAGTAGCACATACTGCGGTAAATATTCTTAACAAAGCACATGTTCGTGTAAACAGTGATAAAACTCCATATGAGCTCTGGTATGGTAATCTTCCCACTATAAAGCATTTTAAAGTTTTTGGAAGCAAATGTTTTATCAAGAACAATGATGAAAAACTTGGCAAGTTTGAACCTAGAGCAGATGAAGGAATATTTCTTGGTTACTCTTCTAGAAGTAAAACATATAAATGCTACAATAAAAGACTTCGGAAGATTGTTGAATGCATTGACGTTGTAATTGATGAATCTCTCTCAGCTCCAAAAGGGGAAATACAAACAACAAATGAAGATGATACATATCTTCCTATGAATAGAGATAGCTGAGTAGAAGGTGAACCAAGAAGCACCAAAGATCTATTTAAAGGTCCCATCCAGCATGTTCGGGAAAAGAACTATCCAGACCTCATTTGGGATAAAGGGATCAAGTTTCAAACAAGAAGAACTTTAGACCTCTAGTTGGTATATAATTTCTATCCACTATTGAACCACACAATTTCAATCAAGCTAGAAAAGATGAATGTTGGATTCAAGCCATGAATGAAGAGCTTGATCAAATTGAAAAGAATCACACTTGGGAATTAGTACCAAGACCTCATGACAAAAATGTCATTGGAACTAAATGGATATTCAAAACAAGTTAAATGAGAATGGGGATGTTATAAGAAATAAAGCTAGACTTGTTTGCAAGGGGTATGCTCAACAAGAAGGTATAGACTTTGAAGAAAATTTTTCTCCTGTAGCTAGACTTGAAGAAGCCATAAGAATGTTTCTTGCCTTTTCAAGCTTTCAACAATTCAAAGTTTATCAAATGGATGTTAAATCTGCTTTCCTCAATGGTGATCGAGAAGAAGAAATTTATATAGAACAACCAGAAGGATTCATTTTGGGAAATGATGAAAAACTTGTTTGTAAACTTAAAAAGGCTTTATATGATATCAAACAATCTCCAAGGGCATGGTACTATTGTCTTGACATATATATTCAGCAACAAGGATTTTCAAAGGGATCTACTGATAGCAACTTATACACAAAAACTGAAAATGATAAACGATTGATTGTAGTAGTATATGTTGATGAAATCATTTTTGGAAGTAATGAAGAGTCCATGAGTCAGAAATTTTATTAAGTTATGCAGCAAGAATTTGAAATGTCTTACAAGTGCAACAAGCAACAGATGGCATGTTTTTATCTCAAGCAAAATATCTTAAGAAAATTCTGAAGAAGTTGGGATGGAGGACTACAAAACTGTAAGTACACCAATGGTAACTGGGTGTAACTTCAGTTCTCATGATGATTCTCCCATGGTGAATCAACCATAATACAGATCCATGATTGGAATTCTAATTTATCTCACCGAGACAAGACCAGACATTATGCATGCAATTGGGATTGTTGGATGATTCCAAGACAATCCAAAAAAATCTCACCTTCAGGCTATAAAAATAATATTAAAACATCTACAAGGAACTCAAGACTTTGGTCTATGGTACCTAAAGAATGTTGATCTAACTCTTCATGCTTACACAGATGAAGATTAGGGTGGAAATTTTGATGATTGAAAGAGCACTAGTGGTGGTGCATTATATATGGGGCCCCAATTAATATCTTGGTTCAGCAAGAAACAAAGTTCTATTGCCTTATCTACAACAGAAGAAAAACATGTCGTTGTCACATCATGTTGTACACAACTAATTTAGATGATGCAGACTTTACAAGAAATTCAAATCAAATGTTCACCTCCCATATCCATTTTGTGTGATAATATGAGTGTCATTAGCATCTTAAAAAATAATGTTATGCATTCCAAGACCAAGCACATTCCTATCAAGTATCACTTCCTACATGAACAAGTTCTTGAACAAAAGGTTAAGTTAGAGTATGTTCCTTCCAAAGAACAAGTTGTTGACATATTTACTAAACCTCTTCTCAGGGAAGCATTCGAATATATTCGATAGAAGCTGGGAGTTGTCTCTACCTCTCAGATCAGATTTTCTTGATTTCAGAAGATTAAATTCGATACACGGGTTTCATAAAGAAAAACCGCATATATACGCGAGTTTCTATGCATAAAAACGTGTATGGGTTTTGCTGACAGAAATTATTTGGGTCAGCGTTTCAGAACAGTTGTGGTGTTGTCGGGTAATCTTTGTTGTTGTTCCAGTATTCATCTTTCTACATCATTCTCTGATATTTTTCTTCTT
Organism: Pinus albicaulis; assembly: GCA_034641835.2. Lineage (NCBI taxonomy): Eukaryota > Viridiplantae > Streptophyta > Pinopsida > Pinales > Pinaceae > Pinus > Pinus albicaulis. The sequence continues at coordinate 17,772 of JAXQQM020078625.1, forward strand.
GATGAAGATTCTTTGATGATTTGCTGTTGAAGGTGTTTATGATGCAAAAGCTAAGGGGGAGCACTTGTCTTGTGGAAAAGGATGCATTTTTGGCATTCTGATTGGTTGTTGTGTCATTATCTCATGTTTGAGATTCTTTGGTTTTGGTTATAAAAAGTCATATCTGTAATTTTATGAAAAGGTCATGTTGAGACTTATGATGTAAAATTGTTATATTCAATCATGTAAGGACTTGTTAAAATTTGTAAACCCACTTGGTTAGGTAGTTGAGTCAAATTTGTAAACCAACTTGGTTAGGTAGTTGAGTCAAATTTGTAAACCAACTTGGTTGGGAAATTAAGTCAAATATGTAATTCCACTTGGTTGGATCATTGATGTATGTATGGGTCCTTGGTGATAGGAAAGGTCATACTAGGTTGAGTTATAGAGTCATGTAATTCATTGAAAAATAGGTCTGAAGATTCAGCATGAACTCAGGGGGAGCATGGTAATTTCAGTGCACATCAGATCTACAAAGCTCTTCTTTCTACAAGGGAAACAAAACCTTGTTTTGGTATTGATCTGCCCTTTGCCCTTGATTTCAAAGGGGGAGAGAATCTTGATGTTTGAATAATGGCTATGATTAACATACATATCTGTTGTGGTGATAAAACACCATCATGGTTTCCATCAAGTCCAAAGAGGGAGATTGTTGGCAATATGATGCAATATGTTGTCCTTGATGGCAACCTACTTGATGTTGTTGTACTTGATGGAAACCTCTTGATGAGTTTCCATTTTGATAGCAACATATTTGTTAAAGATGTAAAAATGATGATTCTATAGGTCAGTTCAAATGTGACAGAGAAAGGAATTCCAGTAAGTTCCGAAGAAATGATAAATATAAGATGTCACAATGTATATGCAGGTTTGATGAAGGCAAACCACGTATGGATGTAATTTATATGCTACTTTTATGAAGGCAACCCGCATATACATTCAGGATAAGTATATACACATTTTTTATGACGAGAAGCCACGTATACACATAGATAAGAACGATCCAAGTTGTGTATTCATTTTACGCTCTAAAATTATGATACCAAGGGGCATTACCATGGTATTAGCCCGTAGTATTGAGCATTGTATTGTATATTTGATTCCGTCCAAGAATACCATCAGCAGTTGTGTGTTTTTGACTCATGGTATTGGTAAAAGCTAAATCTATATCAGGAGAAGAAGATCATAGTGCAATGAGTGCAATAGCAAGGGTTGTTAATGAAGAATTTTCTCTGAGGTATATCGGCATGGAATGAACTTTGTTTTAATTGATATATCTGAATCTATGATGCACCCATGGATACAATGATGGTTCATGGTCTCCAGATGTAAAATAACTATGTTCTTGTGTGATCCATTGAAGATATGATTAGATCTATGACCTGGCTCAATTTTTCTAAAGTCAAATGAAGGAATCTGAGTAATTTCTATGGATCTAGCTCATTCTAAAAAATTTACATTTACAGATCTATACGCTAGTTTGTCTCAGTAAAAGCACGTATATACGCGGGTTTGCTTTAGAAAAAGCGCGTATGGAATTTTAGGGTTTTCTGAAGCTTATTGCAGATGTTTTTATGTGATTCCTGTTATTTGTCTGTTGTCTGTCAATGAAGTCTTCTTGAAGATCTGGGTTGTTTGAATACTGTATATGTTGGTAAGTTTATTATGTACAAATCTGATCAATGAGAGAATAAACATGGTTGATGGTGACTAACTGATGAAGGGTTTTGCATTTCTAAAGATATCTTACTAAAAGCCTCAGATATGGATTTGAGACTGATTAAATTATGAAAAACAATATTCTCATAGCTATACACAGGTTGGTATGAAGGAAAGTGCGTATATACGCGGGTTCAGTGAAGCGAAGTAGAATATGCATTTTAATTTGATGACGGTTCAAGGTTGAGTTTGTACCTGCATATGTATTCTGAAGTTTGGGTTATTTCTGATGATCTGATTATAGTGGTCTCACTGTTCTGATTGATGTATTTGGTAAAACTTATGGTTATTTAGGTTTATGAAGTGTTGTGTTGATGCTATTTGATCCAGTATGAAAATTGATGAAACGTGGTCTATAGTGGTTTTGAGGGTTGAAGCCTTCAGTATGGAAGTAGAAGCTTCCTGCCAGTAGAAGCTGGTGTTCTATTCAGGGGGTTGAAGCTCCCTTCCAGGAGTGGCTGGTAAACAAGAAGAAAGGGGGTTGTAGCTCCCTTCCAGTAGTAGCTGGAAAACGAGAGAAGGTAGTAGCCTTCTGCAGGTAGATGCCTGCGTACTGATATGAGTCTACATCAGTACTATATTGTAAACAGTTTTTCCATATAATAAATATTGAAGATAAAGATGACAGCAATGGTGGTTTTCTCCTGAATTGGGTTTCCACCTTAAATATTGGTGTTCATGTGTGTGATGATTTATACTACTATTACTGCACATATTGATTGATTCTCGAACAAATGCATGACTGGTAAATTGATTTAAAGATTGTTCCCGAAAAGCTTTCTAAACTATAAAATTATATCAGTATACGCTAGTTTCTTTCAGTATGTGCGTGTGTATACGTGAGTTGGGTCCTCAAAGTTGCGTATAGAATTCTGTAAAGAAAAAAATGAAATATGTTCAATAAGCTCTAAATACTGACTCACCCCCCACCCCTCTCAGTATTTGTTTCCAACTGAACATTGGGAGAAGTTCTTTGTCATTTTTCGCTATTCTTTCAGATACTATTTTAGGCATAGGGACCTGGGACATACAGGTGCATAGAACCAGTTGGAAGCACGTTTTTACAGTGTGTTGTTACACAGTGTTTCTACCACACGCAGAGTCAACACCTTGGCTGTCACATATTTTTTTGTTTCACCGTGATGCTATTACAGATCCACTGCTACAGTGGTGTTGTTGTTTATGTATTACTAAATTCTGGATGTTGATCTATATTCAAAATTTGTTACGCTAAAATTTTCGCATTCCAGTGGCATCTGTAGGAGTTATCATATACTTTTATTTAGAATAAATAGCTTCAGAAAGTTTTGGTTGAAATCAGATAGTTTATTGAGGGAATCAGTTGTAACTATATTTACTTTATTTTGATCATCATGAGAATCAAGAGATTCACATGATTGATTTGTTCCTAATTTTCTCGATATGTAATTATTATATAAACACTCAGACCTTCAGGGTCGGGGGGTTAGCACAAAACATTATCGCCATTTTGAGGCTGTAACTTTTGATCATCATAATACAGAATATCATGTTTTTTTTTTTAAATCTATTAATTGATCTAATTCTCATTTAGTTCTCATTTCTTCCTATGACCTGCTAGGGAGGAAGGGCCCTCTTATTTAGCAGAGATTGCAGTCATAAGGTAGTTGTATTATATCCTATATTTATTTCTACATAATCATGGAGTGTCATTGTTGTTGTGTCAGCTTAAGTAGATCTGCTTCAATTCCAGGTATTTATTATATTGTTACAGAGATCCAATTAGAGGTATTGGATTGTGTAGTTAGTGTGTGGTGCACTATATATTGGTTTATTTGAAGTGTGATTACATTCCTGTAGATCCTTTTTTTTCCTGCATGAGTGTTAACTTTAGCAATCGGTTCAACAATGATTTATTCTTGTTTTATTTCCGCTTCTCGTATGATTTATCGAAACATACATTACAACTACCATTGAAATAAAAGATGTCCCTGGTCGACAATTTATGTGTACCGTATTAGTCATTTAAAATTGATTAATACAATCCAAAATTTTGGCATCGTTGCCAGGGATGGCAGTGATGATACAATCAACTAGAATTGTTTGTTTGATGGTAGGGTGTTCCTAGTCAGAAGTCACTGGGCGATAAGATGAGAGGTAAGAACCTGTGCATCACTCTAACATACCTAAGAGGGCTCACCGTTGCTACACTAGGGCACTTAGAAGTGCGATTTTAGATGTTTTTTTCCTTTTTAGAGTGTGTCTTCAACTATACAGTTGTTGGGTGGTAAGACAAGAGGTAAGAACGTACGCATCACTCTAACATACTTGGGTTGGATCACCACTATAGAACTGAGGCACTCATAGTGAGGATTGATACAGATAGGGACTATGTGTGCTCATAGGAAAACATAGAAACCAAAACACCCCCACTCTAACTAACCACAGGAAATACGCGCCATAAAAAGGAAAACAAGAGTGTAGATTTTGGAAGGAACACATTCTTTGGGGATCTGATTTCAAAATTCGAGAAAGAACAGTCCACTTCATATAGGGACACTAGGAATACAGGACCACAAAAATATATCACTATATCAAGGCCTGAGGCATCTGCCCCTTCTATGTCTGGACCTCATCAACCTTCAAATAGCATATCCACTCCTGAAATTAAGGCCCCAGATTAGAAGTAGCAGTGGGAAGCCATTGATCAAAACTTAATAATTGAAGGACACGGGGAAACCAGCGAAGAACAAACAGGGCCTGAACTGAAACAATGTTTACTTTATCATCATTATCTGGATTTGGGTAGCACAGTGAAACAACTGATCTTGAAATAACCTGATCCTTCACCCATCAACCAATCCCCTGCACATTCTGACGTCAATTCATATTATCAAGAAGGATTAGTCATGGGGGATGAAAACAATAGAATAGATGGTACAATTACTACTTTTGAATTCTCGATACTGGAAACAAGGGATGAAGATCCTATGAAGAATATTCCCTTATCATCTCTTCCATCCTTCCAATGGATGGCTATCAAAGATCTTGATACCTTTATGTTCAATTTTGATGTCTTATGTAGGAGTTACGAATACATTTCAGACTCTCATAATCTAAAATTTTTTCTTGCTACTCTAAAAGGAGCAGCATTGAGATGGTTCATGGGACTAAGTGTTGGCTCGATCTGGACCTAGAGTGAAATGAAAGAGACATTCCTTTCTAAGCATCTAGATTACTATCGGACCATGGATTTGAAGGAATAAATCTTCAGGATTACACAAAAGGAGGAGGAAACATTGGAATATTATATGGAATGATTCCGTTACAATTTACAAAGGTCAAAGTTTGGTGACTTAGCGCTAGAAATTATGAAAGAAATATTTCTAAGAGGCATGAGATATGACTGTCTGGAGCACTTGAATCTGTTAGGAAAGGGAGACATATCACAAGAATCATTTGAAGAAATAATTAAGCTCTATCTGTGGAGTTCAATAGGATCGACCAAAGGGAGGAGGACAGTTCGGGACCCTTAAGTCCGGATACAGAAGTCCACGAGTAGAGGAGTGAATAGAGCAGAGATCAGGAATCTATTTGAGAATTTTAAAGCTGATTTCCTCAATACTTTATCTGCCCATATTACCATAGCACAAGTCAATAAATCACAAGCAGAAGTTGAAGCAGCTTTGAAAATATTTTATCCTCGATGTAGAAAGAAACATCTAGAAAGACAATGCGAACTAGAGAACATTGGATTTTTCACTATCTATGAGTTGGAGCATCCCACAGGACGATGCCTAGAACTACGCAGACTGAAGGCAGTTCTTAAGGAATTAAGCGAGGAGGTCCATTATTCCTACTTCATTGGACTAAGGAGACCATGACAGCCACGAACTACAGGTATGCCTCCACATTTTTCCTCTTTTAATCCTTGGAATAATGTTTATAATGGTCAGAAATTTCCATGGACATATCCCACTCCTTCTTAAACACAATTTCCTTCACCCTAGAACTAGTGACCTTCCCCTCCACCAATGCAATATCCCCCATCTCAAACTTACCCTTGGATTCATAATTGGAGAGGTAATGGCCAGGGTCCAACCCCCTCTGCACTACCAATTCAACAGAAGTTACAAATTCCTCCTCTCTAAACTCTTGCACCTCCTGTTTGACACGAATTACCTATGCAACCTAACCCCATCCGAATAATAAGGCAACACAGAGCATAGAAACCCTGATTACTTTCTAGACTAACCTTATTATTCATATTGGACTCAATGAGATTCGACTTCAATTGGGAAAAATAATTAGACCTGGCCATTCTCCTATCATTACCGAGGAAGAATGTGAGTCACCCAGAAGGGGTATAATTAGTTCTAAAGTGGTTGTTACACCTGTAATAGTTGATACAACACAAAATGTTACACTTGTAGCAGCCAGCTCAGGAAGGATTGTTTCTCTTACAACAACCAACTCAAGCAGGGCTGGTTCACCTGTGACAACTGAATCTACTGTTATAGCTCAGGATCCTCTTTATCCTCAATGATTAACTGAAACTGGGACAACCTCACAAACTGAATTTGACTTTCTCAAGGAATTATAAAACTGTATGTACGGAATCTATTGTTACAAGCTCTTAAGGAATTACTTATTTATGCTAAAACAATGAGAGATCTGTGTGTCAAAAAGCCTCGAAGGAAGCCAAAGGACACTGCTACTATCCATGTTATGGGGAAACTGTCTAAAATAATGATTGATAAGCCTTTTTTAACTAAATATGATGACCCAGGGAATCCTATAGTTACTGTCTATATTGATGACCAACCCATAACCAATACTTTAATCAATTTAGGGGTGGCCATTAATGTGATGACCAAGGATATTTTTATCTCCCTAGGACTTCACAGGCTTAGACCAACACCTACAATGTTTGAATTAGAATATAGGTCTCGTGTTAAACCTGAAGGGGTGTTATAAGACGTGGTGATTACTATAGCTTCTTGGAGATATCCATATGATTTTCTCATTTTTCAAACCAAATCCAAACTAGGGGGCATCCTTTGATTTTGGGAAGACCATGGCTAACCACAACTGATGAATTTATCGGATGTAGATACAGATCTATGATGATCTCAGATGGGCAAGCCACTAAGAACCTTAACATTTACCCCCCAACGAAATCCCATATGGATTTGAATAATCATTGGTGGGACGAATTTGAACTTGAATATGATTTTTCCCTACCTCTCCTCACACTTGGAAAAACACATTATTGTAAAGATGAAACAAAGGATGACATCATTAATGGTTTATTAGAAACTCACTCTCTGTTGCTTCTGTTAGAGATCCGGGGGAAGAAGATGAGGTCGATGATGTAGATTTTGAACATATGAGAACCACTTCACATACTGACAACAATTCGCTTGAAATTGAGCTAGGAAAATACTTAAACACTAATCCTAACTTCACTGCTAAACATAATATATTGTTGATACAACTATTACAGAAGTATAAAAAGTCATTTTCATGGGATTACACTGACATGAAAGGACTCCATCCCAGCCTGTGCACTCACCACATTTACCTTAAATGATGGATGCAAACCAGTTAGACAACCGTAGCACCAAATGAATCCTGCACTTAAAGAGATAGTAATAGAGGAATTACATAAAATCCTTAATGCTAATTTTATCTATCCAATCTCTGACAATCAGTGGGTGTCTCTGCTTGTCATTGTTCTGAAAAATAATAGAAAATGGGGAGTCTATGTAGATTATAGAGAACTCAATAAGGCCACCCAAAAGGACCATTTTCCTTTACCAATTATAGACCAGGTCCTGGGTAATCTTCTGGGAAAACATTTTTTTCATTCCTAGACAGATTCAATGGCTACAAAAAAATACAAATTGCCCCAGAAGATCAAGATAAGACAACCTTTACTTTCCCATGGGGTACTTTTTCATACAGATTCCTTCCTTTTGGCCTCTGTAATGCATCAACAACCTTTCAGAGGGAAATATTAGGTATCTTTTCAGATCGGTTGAATGAATTCCTTGAAATATTCATGGATGATTTTACACCTTACAGTGATGCCTTTGAAATGGAATTAGTAATTTGGAAAAGGTGTTGGAATGTTGTGCACAAACTATTGTTTCTTTGAGCACTGAAAAATTCCACATGATGATGATCGAGGGGATCGTGATGGGAAATTTCATCTTGGAAAATGGAATCAAGGTAGACCCTACAAAAATTAAGGTAATCTCAAGAATACCAACTCCCAGAACTCAAAAAGAGGTACATAGCTTTATGGGACATCTCGGGTAGTATAGGAGATTTATAGAAATTTTTTCAAAGATTGCATCACCTCTATTTCCTTTGCTTATGAAAGATGTGGAATTTGTGTGGATAGGGAAGTGTGAGCAAGCCTTTTTGAAGCTGAAGAACTATGTAACAACACTTGTTTTGCGAGGGCCAAACTGGAATCTGTTGTTCCATATTGCTACAAATGCATTCGACATGGCTGTAGGTGTTGTTTTGGGCAAGCTGGAAGAAAATAAGCCTTATGATATCTATTATATCAACAGGAAATTAACCCCATACGAGCTCAATGACACAGTGACTAAGAAATCATTCATAGTAGTATTGCATGCTATTAATAAGTTTCGACATTATATCACCAGGTATCAAATATTTTTACACACTGACCACTTTTCCATTCGATTTTTAATGAATAAGCCAATTACTAATGGTAGAGTTACACGATGGTTATTTCCATTACAGGAATTTGATATCACTATTTTAGATAAACATGGAAAATATAATGTATTTTCTAATTTTCTTTCTAGGTTAACCATAGGTGATAATTGCACTCCTACTAAGGATTCTTTTCCAGATGAGTATCATTTTTCCATATCTACTCACTCACCATGGTATGCAGATATAGCCAACTATCTTGTTGCAGGTAAATTCCCACACTATTTATCTTCCAGAGATAAAATAAAGATCATACAACAGAGTTCCACTTACTCCTAGATAGAGGGAAATCTCTATCACACTGGGTAGGACTTTTAGATTCAACACTGTGTTAGAGAAGGTGATATTTTTGATATCTTGAAGGCTTTTCATGAGGAGACCTGTGGAGGGAACTTCGCAGACAAGAGGACAGAATACAAGGTACTCTCAATTGGGTACTACTAGAAAACTGTATTATGGGATGCCAAAAATTTTGTGAAAGGGTGCGATAATTGCCAAAGGATAGGCCAACCACTGCAATTAGACGAGATGTTGTTACAACCTCAAATAGTGTTACAACCATTTGAGAAGTGGGCCTTGGATTTTGTAGGGCCAATTAATCCTTTATCACAGTAGATGTCATACATATTGGTCTGTACATATTACGTCACAATGTGGGTCGAAGTGAAGGTACTAACTAGAGCTGCAGAGCAAGCTCTTTCAAACATCTTGTTTGAAGATATTTTTGTTTGTTTTGGGATACCCAGGGAGATAGTTACAGATGGGAGGCCCCAATTCACATATCATCTAATTCAGAAGTTGGTTGAAAAGTATGGAATTCATAACAGGATCACTTCACCCTATCATCCACAAGAAAATGGCCAAGTGGATATTACCAAAAAATTTATTGAGGGAATTTTGACAAAGATAGTAGCTAGCCACCGGAGAAATTGGGCTAAAAAAATTCCAAAAGTACTGTGGGCTTACAAAACAACATGGAGGAATACTACGAGCTTCTCACCATACGAATTGGTGTATGGTAATAATCCTTTATTCCCCATATAGTTCAAAATAAAAACACTAATAACAACATTACATGTAATCTGGATTTGAGCACCATGGAAAATTTTAGGGGCTAATATTCGTAGGTGGGCTAATTTTACATGATTTTTCTAAAAAAATATTCATCAATTTCCATTTTTCATAAAAATAATTCGCCCAAATTTTACAATATAAAATTATTTTACATTAGAAATCACCACCATTATATAGAGAGTATATATAAAATCATTATAAATTTGACTATTTTTACAAATACATCAATAAAACTTTTGTAGTTTGCATATTAGGGACTTGTGAGATTCACCAATTTTTTAAACTTCAAGATAATTTTCCCTGTTGAGCACATCACAAAGACAAAGGTTGAATCAACTCAATGAGTTGGAGGAGAAATGGCCAGCTACCATTTAATAGACAGAGATCATTCAGCAACAAAGAGCTAGGTGGCATGACAGGTTCATTAAAAAGAAGAAATTTCATAAAGGAAATTGGGCTCTCTTGTACGATTCAAGATTCACGGATATCAAGGGCAAGCTCTGCACCAGATGGCTAGGTCCTTACAAAGTAGATACAGTATTTGAAAATGGGATTATCAAATTGTTACCATTGATAGTGCTAAGATGTTGTTACTGGTTAATGGGCATCGTCTGAGGGTATATCATCAACCTGGTTCGAAGGATTCATTTATTAACATTGTCATAGATTCCGATCTTCATGTTACAGCAACAGGGGGGCATTCCCCTGTGCTACCCGAACTCTGATTTTTCAATAAGTGTAATAGCTGAAAACCACTTTTTTGGCGGTTGTTACACCTATATATATATATATATATATATATATATATATATATATATATATATATATTATAATAAGAATCTGACTATGAAAACCTATTTTGGGGCACAATCAGACAATCTGGTAGCAGTTGAAAACCACTTTTGTGGTGGTTGTTACACTCATTTTTTTTAAGAACATCATCCTTTTTTCTTGCATATTCTACATGAGGTTGTTACACATTTTTTCTTAGTATTTTATTTTTCCTAACAATATTTTTTTATGAAGGATAACACGTTGACCATCTTGGTTGTTACATATGTAACAATCAACAACTGTTAACAATGTTTTGGTTGTCATCCTGACACGCAGCAATTATTATGATAGTTTGAAGGTGACCGCCATGACCGATGGAGCAATCACGCCATCACATCAATTTCTTCCTCCATGCCTTTTCAGATACATCACTAAAAATGTAAAATTATCATACTCTAATATTTGATGATTATGGCAAGTTAATGACAATCCTTTTGACAGTCGTGTATTGTCGTCATCATTAAAGTTGGGGGGGGAACAGGGGGGATGAATATTGTCATAATTATGAACAATCTGTTAGCTTTTAAAGCCACCATTAATCCTGTGAATTACCGAATTTAATAGCATATCAACCAATCATGAACGGACCTTGTCAAAAATGAGATTTGTACTCGAGGTACAAAGCTCTCCATAAATGGGCATTAATATAAATTATGTGTGGGTATGAACTATCAATTAAAAAACAATTCACCTCTAAATCACTGTGATATTACGAAATTTTCCCCAGAAATGACGCCAAAATGATGGACCATTTTAATCACTTTTAAATGACTAAGACGGTATACATAAATTATCAACCAGGGACGTCTTTTATTTCAATGGTAGTTGCATTATCTGTTCCGATACATCATACCAGAGGCGGAAATAAAATAAGAAGAATTCATTGTTGAATTTAACACTCATGCAAGAATAAAAAGGATCTACAAAAATGTAATCACACTTTAGATAAACCAGTATCTAGCGTGCCACAAACTAACTACACCTATTGGTAACTCTAATTGGATTTTTATAACAATATAATAAATACCTGGAATTGAAGCAGATCTACATATCGCTGACACAACAAGAATGGCACTCCACGATTATGTAGAAATAAATATAAGATATAATATAGCTACCTTATGACTACAATCCCTACTAAAGAGGAGGGCCCTTCCTCCCTAGTAGGGCGCAGGAAGAAATGAGAACTAAATGAGAATTAGATCAATCAACACATCTAATAGCAACAACACGATATTCTGTATTATGATGATAAAAATTTACAACGTCAAAATGGTGATCTTGTACTATGTTAACCTCTTGACCTTGAAGGCCTGAGTGTTTATATAATAATTACATATCCAAAAAATGAGGAACATATCATTCATGAGAATCTCCTAATTCTCATGTTGATCAAAATACAGTAAATATAGTTACAACTGATTACCTCAATAAAAAAACATGAATGGGAAAGCATTTATTTCAACCAAAAATGCCTGAAGCTATTTATTCTAATTAAAAATATATGATAACTCCTAAAGCTATCGTTGGAATGTGACAACTGTAGCATAACAAATTTAAAAGGTATATCAGCATTTGGAATTTAGCAATATGCAAACAGCAGCGCAACTTTAGCAGTGGATCTCTCATTAGGGGAATTTTGAGGTCTGAAATGGGCCTCCTAAGAAAAATGTACAACGAAAATATACTATATAAGAACTAATAGGATTCAAGATGATGATTTCAACCATGGGGGATGATTCACCATTTTTGGAGTAAAAAATTAAAAAGATTAAAAAATAATAAAATAATAAAACTACCTTTTCTACTATTATTTTGAACTTATCTCCTTAAGGTTTTACTCAAATTTCGAGCGGGAGTACTCGTTGGATGAAAAAATTAATTCCTCATCCAAAGAGTACCCATGTTACATACTTTCAATGGACCCTGCTACATGAAAAATGAGAAATACATGAAAATCATGATTGCAATCACATTTTTCATGTAGCAGGGTCCATCGAAAGTATGTAGCATGGGTACTCCTTGGATGCATAATCTAATTCTACATCCAACGAGTGTTTCCACTCGAAATTTGAGTAAACCCATAGGGAGATAAGTTGAAAATATGTGTTGAAAAATAGTTTTTTTCTTTTTTCCCTCTAAAATTTGATGATGTAATCTAATCTTATTTTATTATTTCCACTATTATTTTATAATTTCCTTAGGAGGCCCATTTTAGACCTCAAAATTCCCCTAATGAACAACATCGTGGTCTAACAACAAGAAATGTGACAACCAAGGTGTTGACTATGTTTGTGGTAGCAACGACGTGTAATAGCATGCTGTAACAACATGCTTCCAACTGGTTCTATGCGCCTGTATGTCCCAGGTCCCTATTCATAAAATAGTATTTGAAAGAATAGCGAGAAGGAAAAATAATTTCTCCCAATGTTCATCTCAATTAGCCATAAAAAAGGAACAATACATCATAATAATTAATAATAATGGCAAGGTAATGAAACAAGATAAAGTTATCTTGTTTCAAGATAAAGGAAAGGAAAAAGGAAAGTATAGTTCCTAGGTTGGAGGTCAAAAAGGCATAAATGAGGGAAGAATATGTAGGAAATGAGTATAAAACTGAAACCCAACAATTTGCACAAAACATTCGTCATCTTGTAAGACAACGACATACATACACACATATACATATAAACATTAGCATTAATAATCATGATCCATGACGACCCTGTCAAGCAATGACATACATATATACATATATAAACACCAGCATAATCATGATCACATAATAATTACCACATAACATAAGGTCTAGGTTAAGAGAACTTCCTTTATTCATGCACAACATGCACAACTTTGAGAACAACAATTCCCAACATAACCAAGGCATATAACACATCAGATCCATTCACTTTACATTTTTGTTTCCTTTCTCATGTATGTACTACCACCATCCATTTACACCAATGGACCCAACTAATCCAACCAATTCCCATACTCTTACCTTCATTACCCCTATACATGCACTGATCTTCATTCAGGCCTTACATTTCCTGTTGGGTACCACAAAACTCTCCCGAGCTCCATCATCTTTCCTCTTTCCCAAGACAATTGCTAAGACTCAAAAAATAACAGGAAAGACAAGAAACGTATAGGAGGAAAAACCTGAAAACCCATCGAAATATGACACAACGAACCATTAGGGTAATTCTGAGGTCTAAAATGGGCCTCCTAAGAAAATTGTACAAATAAAATAAACTTTATAAGAACCAATAGGATTCAAGATGATGATGTCAACCATAGGGGATATTTCACCATTTTTGGAGTAAAAAAGTAAGAAGATTAAAAAATAATAAAATAATAAAATCACTTTTCCAACTTGTATTTTCAACTTATTTCCTTAAGGTTTTACTCAAATTTCGAGCGGGAGTACTCATTAGATGCATAATTTAATTCCTCATCCAAGGATTACCCATGTTGCATACTTTCGGTGGGCCCTGCTACATGAAAAAACATGACTGCAATAATGTTTTTTATGTATTTCTCATTTTTCGTGTAGCGTGGTCCATCAAAAGTAAGGAACGTGGGTACTCCTTGGATGAGGAATCAAATTTTTCATCCAACGAATGTTTCTGCTTGAAATTTGAGTAAACTTATAGGGAAACAAGTTGAAAATACGAGTTGAAAATTAGTTTTTTCTTTTTTCCCTCTACAATTTGATGATGTAATCTAATATTATTTTATTATTTCCACTATTATTTATAATTTCCTTAGGAGGCCCATTTTATTCCTCAAAATTCCCCTAATGAAACTGGGAAGGCCTTGCACCGGACATAGATAAAAATGAAAATAAAGTTCAAAAAATCACAAAATACCAAAAGCACAAGACCTAGCAAAAAATACCATGGCACAATCCCATGGGTCCCCAATGCTTCCAAAGGAAATCTCAACCCAAGCCTTGTTTAATATATCATGGTAGCCTCTTGCCATGTAATCCCCTACATCATACTACCATAAACACATAACTCTCAGTGCAAAAATAAACATATAAACATACCAGTGATCTTACCTTGTTGTGCCAAAAATGCTAACTTATGATTGAACACACATGTCAGCCTATGTACCAAATATCAAGACAACATTTATATTAATTTGAAATCAATCTTTAAAAAGATGAACAATCATGTCATAACCAACATTCAACTCACATTCATCATTCATACTACATAATGCTACAACTATCACCTACTTGCACTCAAGTATACATCCACTATCTCAATTCATGTGCGTTAGTATAATCATCTTAAAAAAAATCGTTACTTCATGAAATATTATAGATGCGTGCTCATATCATGTAATTAATCAAACACTTAAACAAACTATAAGTGTACCATGTTAAATAAATGAACTAGACAACATAATAGACACCAAATACTCAACATGAGATAGATGACATAGTCAAACAATCAAGCACCAAGTATACGACATAATAAAACTCATACCTTAATGTATCTCAGGGGAGGCTATCTTGTCTACAAAATCCATCTAGATTAGCACGACATAACTTCACAACACATAAGCTCAAACACAAATAATATCATGATATGTATAACAATGACTAACTAACATGTTCACAATATAAGCTTATAAAAAAATTTCATTCAGGCATAACATTCACATATGCATAGTCAACGTAGATTATTATGACATAATATAAGTCTAATCATACATGAATTTCATAACCCTAGCCAGCTGGCTAGGCCAATCCAATTTAGCATGAAACATATAACTTCAAGATATTAATGCTATAACCCTAATCATTAAGTTAAAAACAACAACAAGTTATATATCATGCTCATCAACAACATGTAACCTAATCACTAAGCTACCTATCATACAAAAACAATAGGTTAACCTATATCATACTCATCAAAAACATATAACATAACTAATATAAAACAACAATAGAAATGCATACCACCAGATGTTGCTATCATTCATAACTATCTTACACATGTACATATAACCACACTAATCAAATAGCATCTATAATTTATGTAACCATAACATCAATAGAATGAAAGGAATACTGATAACCATAATTCATATAACAATCCTTAACCTACATAACTACATGCCCAACATCCAAACCTATATGACAACATGCTCTTGCCTCGAGGTCCAATGCTACAAATTCCCTTTGATGGTATGCATCTCTTACTCTATCTTAGCCAACACATTAGCATCATAACATACCAATATCGTCATGATGCCCTAATTGCATACAATGACCTTATGTATAACAATCTCAATCAAACCAATGCTAACTTGACCATATGCACCCACTTAACATGTATAACTAATCATAAAAAACCAATACATGTTTAACATATGACATCACACAAGCAAGAATACACGAATAACACCGAAGCATGACCAATATGTAATCATACAACCTATCCCAAGACTACTATGCCCAATGAAGATCACCCACCTATAAGGCTTTACCACAATCCAAAACCATATCACTGGGCCTTAAATCGAGGCCAACCACCACTAGGATTTACCATATATCCTACCATTCACTAGTCAAGGATTCATAGGCCCACTAAGGCAACACACTATCCAGCTTTACTACAACCCATAGTCTGTTTTAGGGGTTACTAGTCCATGTTTTATATCAATTTGGATATACACCCCACTCAACTTCGAATCCATCCAATTATCCAACTAAACCAAAAATTGAGAACTCCACAACACCATGGTTATTTGGAAATGGAAAGGCTAGGCTGAAAACACTGTCACACCTGGAAAAACCCATTCCTGTTAGGTAAACATGACTCGGGGTAGAGTCAATGTTGACTAGGGTAAACAGTAGTGGTTTTGGGGCACATGGTTTTGTGCACCCATGGTTTTGACCCATGGTATTGCATGTAATGGAGCCTATAAAAGGCTGGGAATACTTCATTGTAATGTAGGCCTGGAGGTGAGTGGTGAAGGCTCACTTGGCTGGATTGGCCAAGGTTTTGGCCAATGGTTAATGAAATTTCATTGGTTGGGTTTTTGTCGGATTTGGGGTTTTCCTGGTTAAAGATTGTGTTTATGTTTATGTGATTTTTTGCTGGGTTTTATATGTGTATTATTCTCTCGGTAAATGTTTTATTTCTGCAGTAAATTTCCTAACAATTCCAAGACAGCAAGAAACCACAGGCAATACCATGCATGCCATATCTAGCAAGGAAAACATACATGCAAATCAATACCTTCCAAGAATATTGTCATAGCTGCTTGATTCATGATATTCCTTGTTTTCTTCCTCTATTTTCCTGCTTTCTTTCCTTTCTTGGGCCAATGCCAAACTTCTCCAAGAAACTCTAAGTGTCCAAGAGTGAGTGAGAGAGAGAGAGAGAGAGAAAGAATACTGAGAGAGCTCCAAAAATTCACTCACAAAAAATGGTTACCCACTGATCCTCAAAATCCCTTTTATTAATGAGGCCTTTACTTTATTCATTTTCCATTATTTTCCTTCATTTTCCTCCTCACATGCAACATGTTACCTTTCATATTCCTTTTCTCCTTTTTTCCATTATTTTCATAAATAAATGTTCCAAATATTTCATTTTTCTAATCCAAAGGCTTCACCTTTTCCTTTGCCAATTTCCTTTGCCATATTAACCGAAATGAACACCCACTAGGATGTTTTCCCCACAATTCAGCTTGGAATAAGTGTCCCATCAACTGTGGTTATTAATTTTAACATTTATTACATGTAATTTTCACGAAGGTTGTTACAAATGTGAGAGAGGGTTATGATTTGAGTTTGATTCAGTTATTTATGTTTTGTATTGAGATTTTTTCTATTATGTGCTATGAAAATATTGTTGTTGTGATGTTGATGTTGAGGAGCTCAAGGGTTCCAGTTTGCAAATGCATGAAAATTGCACATAGAAAAGTGTGGTGCGTGCTCCGACAAAACATGGATTGAGAACAAATTTCTTCATAATTCCAATGGATGTTCGGAAAGGCTTATTTATCATATGGGTGTCTATAGAGTTGTGAGATGGAGATCATAGTTTCTTTTATGTACTTTCATTGTTTTACTCTCTATGTAATGATTTTCTTCACAGATAAAAAAATATATTGAGCAACACAATAGTAGAAAGGGTGGTTTTTCCCCAAAAGGGGGTTTTCCACCAAATATCCTATGTTCCTATGTGATGTGATGATTTGTGTCTCTTTGTGCATTTTTATTATAATATTCCTAAAATTTAGCTTTTAGCTAAATGGAATATTATGGATTATTTTGTCACTAGGTAGGTGAATAAGTGGGTAGGCAGGCCCATAAATCTCTTTAGCAACAATAAAAACACTTCCAATGTGAAAGGGGACCTTCTAAGCAGCTAAATAAAGCACCTTTGAGTGTGAACAGGGGTTGGATCATGTTGAATAGGTCATCTTTGACCAAATCAACAACGTTGTTATGGAGGAGTGGACAATTAATGAGGAATAACACAGTTTTGGAGGGAGATTGATTGCATGAAGGTAGTGACCTAATTGAGTGGGACAAAGGGAAAGTAAGCTCATAACTTATATAAGGAAGAGGATGTCAGCCATATTGGGTATGTTTTGAGATTATTATTTTGTGTGTGGTCTATTTAGACTTCTTGCATTCTTCAATTGTTTAGTTGAGATTGTTGTGTTGTTTAGCACCGGGTGTTCTCGAGTGGGAATCCCACCTCTTTCCTTGAGAGGCCTCATAGAGGAGTATTGAAATTCATATCCACACTCAAGCTCAAGTCCAAGCTACAAATTTATTCATCAACACAGTTTCTGCAAAATATTGTGCTATGTTGCACGGTGCAGTAGTGGAGGATCATTTTGGGTGTTTTCAGAGCTAGTTTTGCAATGGAGGAGGGTTTCTGTCCATTAGAAGGCATGTAAAGAATACCCTTGAGCTTTATTGATACATTTAGTATCAGGAAAAGGATTATTTATCCCTGACAGTGCAGTTTCAGTCTAGATCTGCATTATTTTAGGGAGGAGTTGCAGGGGTAGTTACAGTGGTTGTTTTGGGAGGTGATTTCTTCAATGGAGGAGCCATTCTTTCATCTAGAGGATCTATTGGAGTAGATTTTTAGTTTATACATTATCTTCAGCCATATATCCTCATTTCTGTTTTTGCAGCATACCTTCAACCCTAGGGCCGCAACTTACATTGGCACATTGTGTGCATTTTCCGGAAACCCTCTTGGGTGGTCTTGGAAAGATGATCTGGTGCCCATATCTGTATGTTTAGACTCTACTGGGGCCTATATCAGTATTTTAATATCATTGTATCATCTCCATCTATAGTTATGCTTAACATTACTGCGCTATAGTTTCTCTCCATCATTTTGTATTATGACAACATCTCATATTTGGGAGTGATTGCTTATGGGAGGCTTGTTTCCTCATTGTATACGTTTTATGCCTCACTATTTTGTATTGATTTTCTGCTATAATACATAATTTTATGAATCCATATTGGTCTCAAGGTTTCATGTGTTAAATATTTGTTGCTGCTTTCATTTTATGAGCTATATTGATGCTTCCAAATTTGGGAATATTATAGTGGTATCAAAGCATAGTCTTGGCTTAGCGTGTGCATTCAGCCAAGGATTGGATAGATCAAATAGACTCATATTTACATCTACATCACGTTTCAGAAAGGGAATCCCTTAGTATAACAACACTGCATCTTAAAGGTAAGGCCTATACTTGGTGTTTTTATGAATCTTATTCATTTAATCATGCAAATATAGTTACTTATGCAGGTTTCACTAAGAGATTAGTGAAGAGATTTGACGTAAAACAATCTGAAAAATATTTGATTGAGCTAGAAAAACATAAACATTCAAAACCTTTTCATGAGTTGGAAATATCCATTGCACCAACTCTACCTTAGATTTCTATTAAGGGGTCAAATACTTGTATGATACTTTTCCAATGGAAAGATCCCCATTGCAGGAAGAGCTTCATTCTCAAATGGAAGACATGGATATTCCTCCAAGGGAAGTCCAAGATCTAGGGTCTCTCATTGTTGATGAGGTATTCTAAACTATTAATGAGGAGGAAGAGCAGAAAAAAAGTAATAGTGTTGTCACTTTAGAAGAATGACCATCACCCCATGGGGATGGGCATGAAGCTATTGCTTCAAGTGGAGGATATTTTTCATCTTTGCGAAAGGTTCCCAAGGAGCATCATGTGACAGTAGTGATGGGCAGTAACACCTTGATCAAAGGAGAAGAAGAAAGGGTGGATCAGCACCAAAGGATGGGGAGCATGCAACCTTTTTTATTTCAAGGGGTTTATATAAAGAATAAGGAGAATGATTTATGCAGTGAAGGAAGGGACAAATCAGTCCACTCACCTATACAGTCTACTTCAGATCTTGATGTCTCTTTACATGGAGGCATTCCACCAGTGAGACCCCCTGATTGGAATATGAATAAATAGTTCTCTCAACATGGCAACATTGATACATTTGGATAGGGAAGAAGCCTTGGGAGGAGCTAGCACAGCGCAGAGGACCTTTGAAGGGTTCAAAGGAGGGGTGAACAATTTTTTGATATGGATTACTATTTCCTACTCAACTATTTGCACTGAAAAATTATTCAGGAATCTATGATGACATGAGCATGGTGTCAAATGGCCACTCCATAGCCTTGGAGCAGCAAATGATACTTCCACACATGAGGAATATTTCTAAATATGAAAAGAGGTTATTAACACTCTTGCATGCATTGGAAAAACTATGGAATTTTTTGAGGAGAGATACCTTTCAAGAGGAGGTTGACTTCCATGTACTCCAATCTTGTCTTGGGCAAGATCAACTGCAAGAACGACACCAAAAGTGGGGTAACATTACTCCAACATGTGGCTTTGACATTAATCTTGTAAAAGAGGAGAATTATGAAGTGACAGGAGCTTCATTTCAGATTTCTACAACGTTTTCATTGTTGGGAATCCTATATCCATATTGGGAGTCCCAACTATTGGTGGAATATTCCAAGAACCTCTTCACATGTAAGGTTCTTTATGGGAAAGTGATATATGGGAGGTATAGAGTGGTAGATGGAGACATTTATTTCCATGATCAAATCTACTTGATTAGAGACTCTAATCTCAAGAAGTAGATTCTACATACAGCATATGAGGCACTCTCTTCAGGACATGTAGACTTAAATGAGTCTTATCACAACATTATGGAGGGATTCTACAAGGAGGATCTCAAAGAAGATGTGCACCAACATATCAAGAGATATGTAGCTTGCTTGATGTATGAGGAGGAGAGCAACCACCTTGTAAGGTTGTTTCAATCACTTCCCCTTTTGATGGAGAGATGGGAAGACTCATCTATGAACCTCTTCACCAACTTGTCTACATAATATGGTAAAGATTATGTTTTAATGCTTATTTATCAACTAAAAATGTATGTGCACTCCTCTACCATGCATTTGCAGCACATTTCCCCACTAGAGAGCATACTTCTTTGTGGATTTCATGGTCCTTTTGGGACTACATTCAATGATGGGGATGACCAATTTATGGAGGACCTTGGGCAAGATATGTTTTTCTTGGATCATATTCAGCCAACACCTAATGTACTCTACCATTTTCAAGCTTTTTATAAGCTTATGATAGCAAGAAGGTGTTTGGATGGCCACTTATCATATCATGCTTTGAGGTAGCAAGAAGAAGAACAACGCTGGTCTCAATTGAGGGACTATTTCCACCATCCAAAATATCATATGACACTTAGTCCATGTTTCTTTTGGAGCCCATATGGTGATGACACTCTATTCACTATATGCATGGAGGATTGGGCACGAAGACTTCCTAGAACCAATGAATGGGATAATGAGATTCCTCCAAGCATATTTTGGCTTCATGAGGACTATATTATTGTAGCCCAGGATCAGCTGCTCCAAATTTATCATAAATGGAGAGAGAGAAAACGTGATTTGAACAACCTTATCTCTCACTTTCAGCCATGCATCCCCTACACATTGCATAAGCAGGGGACTGGTGATTGTTTCTATGAGCTACCAAGAATGGCTCACTTTATTGGGATGATGGCATGGAGATGGGAGTCTCTCATTGGGAATGAGATCCCATATGCTTGTCATCACTCCTACTTTGAGGAGGCCATGGGATAGCAAGAAGATTTCCATATAGACATTCCATTTTCTAATGATGACAGCCATTTGGTTTATCCACCAAAGGCCAACTTACACATTTGGGAGGAACATTGGGAGACATAATTGTTGTAGAATATCTGAAGAAGTGATGGAGACTATCTGATGAGGAGGCCACAAGAGGATGAGGGGAGAATTTTGCTCAACCCTTATAATTTCTTGAGGACAAGCAAAATTTTGGAGGGGAGGACTGTAATATTCCTAAAATTTAGCTTTTAGCTAAATGGAATATTATGGATTATTTTGTCACTAGGTAGGTGAATAAGTGGGTAGGGAGGACCATAAATATCTTTAAAAGCAATAAAAACCCTTCCAGTGTGAAAGGATACCTTCTAAGCAGCTAAATAAAGCACCTTTGAGTGTGAATAGGGGTTGGATCATGTTGAATAGGTCAACTTTGACCAAATCAACAATGTTGTTATGGAGGAGTGGACAATTAATGAGGAATAACGAAGTTTTGGAGGGATATTTATTGCATGAAGGTAGTGACCTAATTGAGTGGGACCAAGGGCTAGGAAGTTCATAACTTATATAAGGAAGAGGATGGGAGCCATATTGGGTATGTTTTGAGATTATTATTTTGTATGTGGCCTATTTAGAATTCTTTCATTCTTCAGCTGTTTTGTTGAGATTGTTGTGTTGTTTAGCACCAGGTGTTCCTGAGTGGGAATCCCACCTCTTTCCTTGAGAGGCCTCTTGGAGGAGTATTGCACTTCATCTCCACACTCAGACTCAAGGCCAAGCTACAAATTTCTTCATTAGGAAAATTTATGTAGAATATTGTGCTATGTTGCACGGTGCAGTAGTGGAGGATCATTTTGGGTGTCTTCGGAGCTAGTTTTGCAGTGGAGGAAGGTTTCTTTCCATTGGAAGGCCTGTAAATAAGCCCATTGAGATTTAGTGATACATTTAGTGGCAGAATAAGGATTATTTATCCCCTACAGTGTAGTTTTAGTCCAGATCTGCGTTATTTTATGGAGGAGTTGCAGGGGTAGTTACAGTGGTTGTTTTGGGAGGTGATTTCTTCAGTTAAGGAGCCATTATTTCATCCGGAGAATCTATTGGAGAAGATATGTAGTTTATACATAAGCTTCATCCATATCTCCTCATTTCTGTTATTGGAGCATACCTTCAACCCTAGGGCTACAACTTACATTGGCACATTGTGTGCATTTTCTGGAAGCCCTCTTGGGTTGTCTTGGAAAGCTGAACTAGTGCCCAGATTTGTATGTCTAGACTCTACTGGGGCCTATATTAGTATTTTTTTATCATTTTATCATTTCCAGCTATTGTTATGCTTAATATGAATATGCCGTAGTTTATATCCAACATTTTTTATTGTGACAATAGCTCATATTTGGGAGTGATTGCTTATGAGAGGCTTGTTTCCTCGTTGTATATGTTTTATGCCTCACTATTTTGTATTGATTTGATGCTATAATACATAATGTTATGACTCCATATTGGTCAAGGTTTCATGTATTAAATATTTGTTGTTGCTTTTATTTTATGAGCTATATTGTTGCTTTCCCCATTTGGGAATATTACATTTATTTCTTATGTTATGGCTCTCATGTTTTGATTCTAGTTGAAGTTACATGTTTAGATATAATGCTTATTTTTTAACCGATGAATTGATTAATATTTTGGAGAATTTTTTTTGTTATTATGAAATTGTTGTCACTACTGATTCACCCCCCCTCTAAGTAGTGATCTTGGTTCCAACAATTGGTATCACATTTGGTTCCTTTGTTGCAGCGTCATCATTGGAATGTAGATCATGGGAAATCAACAAGATTTTGTTGCAGATAGAGTTCCTATTCTTCATGGATCAAATTATGCACTATGGAAAGTGAGATTGGAAGCATACTTCATTTATCTTGATGAGGATGTTTTTCTCTCATTAGAATATAAAATTTATGTTGAATCGAATGAGAAATCTAATAATATCATTTTGAAGACCCTATTACATCACGATGTTGCTATAGTGAGACATTGCATGACTACAAAATATATTATCGAAAATCTACATAGTATGTATGGAAGAGAAGTATTTCAAGATTCAAAATCTGTTGAAGAACCCTATTGCATTCTTGAAGAGAAAGAGAATTATGAAGAAGACTCCACATTATTAGCAGTAGCAGATCCAATTTTCTCTCAAGGATATAGTGAGAGCATCCATGCGAGTAATGACATGCCCATTATTGATCTAAAAGGACAACATGATGAAGTAATCAAGGATAATGAGAGATTATAAAATCAATTGTAAGATCAGGAGACCTATTATGAAATATTAGAACTTGAACTAGCCTCTTTGAGATGTGAGCTTGAAAAAAAAAATCAACTATCTCAATATAAAAAATTGGAGAAAAGCACCAACATTTTGGATGAGATCCTTACCAGTCAAATATGTGTTAGAAACTAGATCACTACTGAGAGGGGAGGGGGGTGGGGGGTGAATAAGTAGTGATATCACGTATAAAACTTTTCTCCAAATATTCATATTTTCATTCATGAAAAAACTAAAACACACAACCATAGATTAGAGAATGAAAATAAACATGCAACCAGAAAATTGATCCACACAATTGACACAAGTATGTATGGTGGAAAACCCTTCCCCAGGTAAAAGACCACCATGCTACTACTGCACTACTCAATTATTTATTATATGTTGAAAAAAATATTATAGCATGGATTAGCTCACTCCCATGAGCCAAAAGACTCGACTTCTTTCACAGTGTGTTGTCCCTTTCAATCATGAAATTGTTTATCTCTTGGATCTATGGACAACCATTCACTGAAGGCCACCATGATCAATGATGCTCGCCTGATTACTCTTAAACTAACAATTGAATCTATAGACTCTAATATGTTGGTACTATCATGACCAATGAGCCTTGCCTAGTTTCTGTCAAACTATCCAACAACCATTTGACAGAGGAAACTCTTCCTTCTACTAAATATGCTAAGTCATTGTATACTCAAAGCCTCCATTCCTTCACTTCATCTATGTTATACTCATTTCAAAATGTTTCATACTGGACCCATATACGTTTTTAACATGAGCACTACAACAACATAACATCAAAGTAGAATCAAATGATAAATTTGCAGCACAAGCTGCAATAAAAAATCCACAAAAAAACTCCACACAAGCTCCAAATTAATCTCCTAAAAAAACTAATCCAATCCAAACTTCATCTTCTCACACACTACACATATTTGATGGTTGAAACATACTTCAACTCACTACTGTTAGCACTGCAAACTAATTTTGAAAATATGCAGTAAATAATTCACAAAATTTTCATTGAGCTATCTCCAATATAAAGATGAACTCAAGTTCTCAACTCAATAATTGCACATAACTATTGGGCTTCACAACTCTTTTCATATGCTTGATTTGATCCATATTAAGCTCATTGATTCTATCAACCACTAACTCCACTTTCCTTTTTATATTTTTAATTTTAATAAACTTATGGAGGTCCCATGAACTTTTCCGACCATAAAGCGAAAAGTTTTGATCATAAGCTTCACCATAATACAAAAATTAGCTCATAAGCACGAGGAATGCGGAGAAAATCTCGTAAAAACCTGCAATCAATCCCATAGCACTGAATCCATGCGATTGAGGATATAGTCTCTCCCACAGGATTGCTTGCTAGCGAATGACATCATTCAGCTACTTCCACAGGCTTTTCTCCATAATACTGAGGCTAAATCTAAGGAGAAACATCAATCCTTCATCTCATAACCTCTTCCACCTGGTGGATCATATTTTCCATCTCCTAATGACACCTCCAAACCTATATGTCAATTATGAAATGATGAAAAAGGTTAATAACAATTCAATGACATGTAAGACCTATTCTTCCAACCTTAGTACCAATACCAACACCTCCAACTCCTCAAGAAACAACCACAACATGTCTAAACATCTCCAACATCTATATCAGCATCTCTGACTCCTGTAGCAGCTTCTCCAACTCATGTGGCAACAACATCACAACATCCAACTACCACTAACACTGGTAGAAGCACCTCCAACACAAGCATCCACAACTCAACACATGTAGTAGAAATGCAATGTCTCCTAGACATGTAGAGACATATGCAACATTTAGATAATTTATTGAAACTCGTACAGAAGAAACATCTCCCCTCAACACAACATGCCAAGATCAATCCAATTATAATATGGAAACCATCTCCAAATCACCTCCACTAGGTCTAGTCATAAGTATGTTGACATCAATGCAACTAACAATACCATTGTTGTGGAGGTAAATCCCCTCTGCGGACAGAGGCGATCCCTACTAGCCCAGACCGGGTCTAGCAACAATCATTCACACTATAGTGCAGGTTCCTAATTGCAAATAAACCAACTAGCGATGAAGGCTTACCTGGAATCCAACGCTGTCACTTGTAGAGAAAGTAGCGCTCCCGTTCCTTAGCTCCGACAGATCACAATCCTCATGATCTTCGTGATCGGACACCTACACACGCAAGAAACAAAACAAACGCAAGCGTAAAATCCACTATATGCAACTATATGTCAATCAGAGAAGACATAACTCAACATCATAATTAACAACAAGAGTGGAACCAGAACCAATAGTCACTTATCATTAATCAATCATATAAGAATACAACCATAGCCCTAACGCTGAATTCTCCTTCAAAGGGTCACTAGTGGAACATGTCTCGACAAAGCCTATCGGGGATGGGACAAACCTCTCTCTTATGATGTCTCGACAATAATCTCTTTGCTTGGATTTGGCCCTAAGGGAATGAATCAAGGCTCTTGCAACATAAGGCTCTGATGGCTCTTGGGAACTTGGAGACTCAACCGTTCAGCCATTCAACCATTCATCCCCTTTATCAATGGATGAAGGCTATATTTATAGAGGAGAGTGTTTGGTCAATTTAGTGTGTCCTAAATTGTTGCATTTAATTTGTCAATCCGGGATTTGTAAGCTGATGAAGTGCGACGCACTATATGTGCAAGATAACCTATTTCTTAACTTTTTGTCGTTTTTGGTTTTCTAAGATGAAATGGAAATTCTAAAATGAAAACAAGTATGGTTATGTTTGTTCAAGGAAATGATATCCTCTATAATGATTTACCAACTTGAAACTTAAAAATGAATTTGAAAATTACAATGAAAAAACTTGAAAGGAAATGAAAATGCGCTGCTGAAATGAAAAGATGCTGCTAATCTAATGAATCAAAACAGTGAACTAGTGAGCATGAAACCAAACTATTCTTGCTGCTGTCTAAACACAAAATAAATTATGCTGAAAGAAATCCAAAATTTGCAATAAAGTAAATTTAAATCAATTTACATCAACTTGTCTTTTGATCCCTCATCATTAGTCCAGCTATGATTTTCAGAAGTAACCATAAACAACTTGAGTAACTGATATCTAATTTGCAGAAAGTAAACTAATATCAAACCATACATTCATAATTCAATCCCTCACCATCAGTCCAGTTGTGGCTTTCGGAGGTAACTGAATATGTCATGCACAATTTAATATATCTAAATTTGCAGAAAGGAAACTAATACCAAACTACACATTTCATAATACAATCCCTCACCATCAGTCCAGTTGTGGATTTCGGAGGCAAATGAAGATGTTATGAGCAGTTTACTATATCTAAATTTGCAGAAAAGAAACTAATACTAAACTACACATTTCATAATACAATCCCTCACCATCAGTCCAACTGTGGCTTTCGGAGGCAACTGAAGATGTTATGAGCAGTTTAATATATCTAAATTTAACTACTGAAGCAAATGAGCAAAACTGAATTAAACAAAGCAGTACTGAAGTTAAAAAGAAACTAAGAAAAACAAATTAGCAGCAGAACAATGTTAATCCCATGTCATTAGTCAAAAATCTATGAAAATGCCCGGGCTGCCTATCTATAACCTGAAACAAGAACACTGATCAGTGATTAACAACATAAAACATGAAAGACAGAAGTGAAATGGAAAGCATGAAAGTTTATAAATAGAAATGAAGCATATATACCATGAAAGATGCAGTGTATAAACATGTGAATGGATTATGGCACAATGAGCTTTAAAGAAATAAAACAAGAATTATACACTAATGCACAAAACCTTAGCTGAGTAGGGGCCCTCTACACCAGCCTTGGAAAAAATCTTCAAGTACGAATTAAGTCTGAAAACAGAGTCTTCTTATATTAAAATGCAGTCATAACAGTAAGGTGGTATTACGGCACTAAGGCAGCGTAATTACATTACAGAGCAGACTAATAAAAGATAACATCGACTAACATCGACTAACTCATATGCGTATGCAAATGCGTTATTTATAACTGAAGGTAATGTAACTGATTTCCTAAAATTTATGCTAATACAAAACACGTAGACCATTACGTCCACGGATCTAGGATCATGGCCGTGTTGGAAAGTAAATCTATGAGGAGTGGATGCTTGAATTCGGCTATGGAGCCATGTACAGATGTCGACTTGTCCTCCGCAACTCAGAAACGGCCATATGAACCTTCACGTGACACGAAACAGAGTCCTGTCACCGTGAGACTCTATGGTTGACTTCCACTTGGACGCCTTTGACCGCAACTTCTTTAGATGAGTTTGCTCGAACCAATAGGACACGAACCATGTCCACATCATTTCTGACTTGCCCATGTGGCTCGTTTTTCCTGTAGACACCTGTAACATAGAGTTTCACAAAATGGTTGTGGAAAGTTGCAGCAGCTGCGGAAAGTGGCAAGATTCCGAAGCTAAATGAACAAAATCTAAATCAAACAGCATACACAAAAATATAGTTAAAAACCATGTTAGATTCTCTTTTTCAATTAACATACAATGATATTGACAACTTGGGAGGTTCAGGTGGGTGAAAAAGGTATAGAAAAGTGTATGGAAAAGATGAAGAATTGAGACTCAACATACCCCCACTGTGAAGGTGTTGCATGTCCTCATGCAACCAAAATTTTGATATTCCTTCCTTAGTTCATGTGCCTTGACACTTCAGCCAGCACATCCAATCCTCTCCTCCTCTTCCTTGGTGCTGCCAACATTCTGGGTTTCTTCATTAAGCACCTAAATTTGATATTAACCAGTGCTCTACTCAACTTCAGGCATTTCCTTTTCAATTTCTTGTTCTTCTTCTGCCATATTCCCAGATGTAGCATGGTATTATCATGGATGATTTTGTCCAGTTTGCCTTGTTCTTTCAATGTCTCATTTTCATTTTTGATGTGCCTATTTAAAAGCTCTAGCTAAAAAATTTCCTATTTTAGTGATTGGACTAAATCATCCTGTACTGTATGAGGCTGAATGGACGAAGTACTTAGACCTGTAGCTGCCTTTTCCAAAGATTCTATATAGTCATATACTTCCTGCTGTGTGGGGTCTATTTCAGGTGTCATTTTTATTGGGTTGTCCCCAAAATTCCGTGAAGGAGAGTTATCTTCAAAATCTGGCTGAGAAGGGCTTACATCAACATCTTGATGAGAATAGGATGGAGTATGTTCAATGTCTGACTGGGAATGAAATGAACCAGGTTCACTAACTGACTGAGATGGACTATGGTCAGTTGGGGACTGTTCAGATGTTTCCTCTCCTAAATCAATGAAATGAGGACCCTTTATTTGTGTTTTCCTCAATTTCCCCCTAAGTCTGTTGCTTCTTCTCACACACTATGGTACACTATCCTTTTTTTTTTGTTTTCCTTTCTCTGTCTTCTTGGCCATAGAGAACTGTTTTTGAAGATAAACTAGTCTTTCAGATAACACTTGATTATCTTCTTCTTGAGAAGAAGGGGTTTTATGTATAGCCTCAATAGTTTTTCTCTCTTTTGGTATTATTGGCTTCTTACCCTTGATTTCTTTCTTCTTCCTCTTTGATAGTCTCTCTTCCCTATCATTTCTTTCAATTGTAGTAGTAGGAGTATTTTGAATTTCATCAATTGTTCTTTTTCTCCTACTTCTTCTTGCTATGCTACCTTCAGGAATTTCTTGAGTAGGAGTAATTTTGGTTTCATCATTTATTATTTTTCTTCTACTCCTTCTTGTTGTACTACCTTCAGGAATTTCCTGAGGTTCCTCAAAGAAATTTCTAACTAGAAATTGTTCCCATGTGTCTTTCTTTTCCTTTAACTCCTTTTCAATCAAAATTTTTACAAGGCCATGGTGATATAGATGGGGTTCTACATCTCCTAAATGCTTATGAATAGTCACGGACATTTTATTCAAACTATTGAATAGAAAATATGGGATATTGAGAGTCTGATTATCTAGAAAATTCATCAGTAACCTGGTATGGTACATATACATGGACCCAAAACAGCCTTCACATGTAATGAATTTCTGAACAACTAGCAGCAAAGTAGCCCATTCCTCTTTCAATGCATGCACATGAATTCCTCTTTTAAAAACAGTTATGTCCATACCTTGGTTTCGTAAGATTGTTCTCCATGCTTCATCACTGATGCTTTTATTCTTAAACCAACGCTCACCCTCCTGAAGAAGTTTTGTGGCTGTTGCTATACATGCTTCATTGATCGCAAACTTAAGGTCTCCAATCTCTGCTTCCAAGCCATTAAACGACCTTACGAATGCCTTCGTCACTTCTTTATGATAACCTTTGAATTTCTGGATAAACCGCAGCCAATTTGCTTTCTTCAATATATCCCTTACTTGCGGATATCCCTCCATAAGCTTAGGTCCTTCCAGTTCTGCTCTTAGCAATTTACCCATTTTTTTCTTTCTGCTCTTCACAAATTTGCCTGCGTGAGGGTTTAATGGAAACAGAACGGTTGAATTCACAGAGATGAGCACAATGACTGTGGGTAAATGTCAGAGAGTGGGTATACAGATTATAGCGTAATAGAGAGCGGAATGGAGTGAACAGAACAGAGAGGGGTTTTCGTGAGCACAACAGAGAGCACGACAGAGAGATTAACAGAGTATAACACATTCGGTAGCGTTTTGAATTTTGGTGGCTGCACAATAAATATGAGCACGTTTCAACAACGGTTATGGATTTATGCGGCTGTAAGAGTCCGTGGTCAAATCAAATACGTCTCATTGTCACCGGTGGAATATTGGAACATGAGTGAAGATCGGGGGTTTTAATGATGGAACCGTTTAAGAATGAATGCGAGAGGAAAATATGGAGATCGTTAAAGGTTACAGAATTGTCAATATAATCATTGCACATAATGGATAGAGCTCATGGTTCAGAATTATATAAAAATGTGTTTTTCAATGCTATTTGAAATAAATTTTATTCATACCTTTGGAATCTTTTCCTTTTCCCTTGGTCTTCAACTAATTGCTCTTCATTTGTGTCTTGAATGCTCCAGGTCTTCATTTTTTATCCTCTCACCTGCATTTTATTTCATGATTATGGAAATAACATTTGGTTGTACATTCTTTTGAAAACAGAGTTCTAGCTGCGGAATCTGCTTCTGGCTGCGGAAACTGGAGTCAGCTGCGGAAACAGATGTCAGCTGCGAAAACTGACACAGCTATTATTTGGATTGATGGAGATGAACAGATGACAAATGACCAGATGGAAATGGTCATGAAAAATATTTTTATTGATGAAATGGAATGAAATGGGTGGAATGGAGTGAAATGAAGTGAAATGAAATGGAATAAAGTGGAATGGAATGGAGTGAATGGTCACAAAACTTGTGAAATGAAAGAGAGAATTTTTTTTTTTTGGAAAATATAGAGTGTCAGGTGTTCCTGATTTTCACCCTATATTTTCTGTATAAGACTGCCAATCAGTGATTGGTTTTCAGGCTTATACAATTTTTATTTTTATTTTTATTTATTTTTTTAACTGAAAAGAACAAAAGCTAGGCTGGTGGAGAAGAAGAATTCTTCTGTACCAGCCTGATTGCAGAACTTTCTTGAAACATTTTGACAAAATCTTCTTTTGAGAGTGGCTTATGATAAACTTTCAATCTATGGCCATTCACAATAAGAGGAGTTTGAAACTCATCAATGGTCTTGATTCTTACCGCTCCATTGCTAAAGATCTTTTCAATCTCATATGGCCCAAGCCAATGAGTCTGAAATTTTCCTTGGAAATCTTTAAACTTGGAATCAAATAACAATGCCCAATCTCCTTCTTGAAACTTCTTTTCTTTGATATACTTGTCATGCCATTTAGCTCTTTGATATTGAACTAGATCAGTTCTTAGAATTGCTTCTTGTCTGATCTCATCTAGCTCATTCAACCGCTCCATTCTATGCTTTTGGGCTTCTGATAAGTTCATCCCCAACTGAACTGCTATCTTGAAGGTCTTGACTTGGAACTCAATGGGGAGCAAGACTTCTTTCCCATAAACAAGTTCATAGGGAGAATGTCCCGTTGTATTTCTCCATGTAGTTCTGTAGGCCCATAAGGCTTCTGGAAGCCTTTCTGCCCAATCTCTTCTATGTAGATGAACAGTTTTGGTGATGATACTTTCAAGAACTTTGTTTGTGGACTCCACTTGACCATTTGCTTGTGGATGGTAAGTAGTAGATCTTCTGTGCTTGATTTTGTATTCTTCCATCAACTTTTCCACCAAATTGGATGTGAATTGGCTCCCCTGATCTGTTACAATTTCTCTTGGAACACCAAAGCGAGTAAAATATCCTCATAAAGAAAATGAACAACTGAATTTTCAGTAGCAGACACTAATGCTTTCGCTTCTACCCATTTAGTAACATAATCAGTACAAACCAATATATACTTTTTTTGCTTAGATGGTGGATTAATAGGTCCAATGAAATCTAAAGCCCATTTTTCAAAGGGTTCGATGAGTACCCGTGGTTGCAATGGCATTTCATTTGAAAGGGTAGGTTTCCCTACTCTTTGGCAGCTGTCACACCTTTTGACATATTGTTTTGCATCTTTGAAGAGGGAAGGCCAACAATATCCTAAAGAGAGGATTTTATAGGCCGTCCTTTTGTCTGCAAAGTGTCCGCCGCATGGTTCATCATGACATGCCTTAAGAATATCAGGCATTTCATCTTCCCCGACACATCTTCTGATCACAAGATCTGGCCCTGTTTTAAACAATTCGTTAGAAATCCATGAATATTTTGAACTCTCCTGAATAATTTTTCGTTTTTCTCTTGGAAATAAATGTGAAGGTAGTTTCCTTGTAACCAAATAGTTAGCAATATCTGCATACCAAGGGGTCTTAATAGTTACCGCAAACAAATATTCATCAGGAAACTTATCTTCTACAGGAGAATCTTCTTTAGTATTTTGAATTCTAGACAAGAAATCAGCTACTGTATTCTGTTTTCCTGGTCTATCCAACACAGTAATATTGAATTCTTGCAAAAGTAAAAGCCACCTTGTCACTCTGCCATTAGTAACAGGTTTGTTCATTAAATATCTAATTGCAGAATGGTCAGTATGAATAAAAGTTTCATAGCCTGTTATGTAATGTCTAAAATTATTAATTGCATGAACAACAACTAAAAACTCTTTTTCAGTCACAGTATAGTTCAACTCTGTGGGAGTCAAATTTTTACTGGTATAATAAATGGCATAAGAAACTAAATCTTTTTGACCCAACACAGCTCCTAGAGCTGTATCTGAAGCATCCGTAGAAATATGGAAAGGGAGTTTCCAATTTGGTCCTCTCAAGATAGGTGCTTCAGATATTCTTATTTTCAAAGTTTCAAAAGCTGATTGACAATCAGGATCCCATTTAAATTCACAGTCTTTTGTAAGCAACTCGAAGAGTGGAGATGCTATTTTAGTGAAGTTTTCTATAAATCTTCTATAGTAACCAGTAAATCCTAGAAAACTTCTAACATCTCTTTGACAATTTGGAATAGGTAACTTGGAGATGACTTCAACTTTTGATCTATCAACCTTAATCCCATCTCCTGAAATATGATGTCCTAAAACAATACCTTCAGTAAACATCATAAAGCATTTTTCATGGCTTAATGAAAGGTTTGTTTATTTACATCTTATAAGGACTTTTTCCAAATTTTCTAATGCCTCTTCAAATGAATTACCATAAACTGTAAAATCATCCATATAAACCTCTACACAATCATGGATTAGATCAGAAAAAATTCCTAGTACTGCTCTTTGTAATGTTGCTGGTGCATTACATAACCCAACAGGAAGCACTCGGTAGGCAAAAGTTCCCCATGGACAAGTAAATGTGGTCTTATCTTGATCTTCAGGTGCTACCTGAATTTGATTATAGCCACTAAAACCATCCAAAAATGAAAAGTACTTTTTATCTGCTAATGTGTCTAATACCTGATCGATAAAAGGCAAAGGAAAGTGATCCTTCAAAGTTGCTTTGTTCAATTCCCTGTAATCAATGCATACCCTCCATTTACCATTCTTTTTAGGTACTATAACCAAAGGAGAAACCCATCGGCTATCTGAAATTTGATAAATGAAGTTTACATTGAGTAGTTTTTGGAGCTCTTCTTTCACTATCTCCCTAAGATTTGGATTCATCCTTCTTTGAGGTTGTCTGATTGGTCTACTGTTTTCCTCAATATAGATATGATGGATGCAAGTCTTAGGATCAATACTTTTCATGTCAGTATACTCCCATGCAAATGCAGTAGAATGTTTTTGCAAGATTTTGATTAGTTCTTTTTGTTGTGACTTTTCCAAATGTTTGTTGATATTCAATGTTTTTCCTGGAAAAATCTCAATGGTAGAACTACCAAACTCTTCCATAGAGTAAAGAGACATTTGTCTTGATGATAAATATTCTATGTCAGATTCCAACCGAAATTGTGTGGGGTCATATTCTGAAGATATCTCAAAATTTTCTAATGTGTTCAGAATTTGACTATCCTCACTGATTTCAGAAATGGTAAAGACAGGTTGTATAGTGTCCTCATCATCAACCCATTCATTATCTCCTACTTCTGTGATTGCTCTTGCTGGAGGATACAAATTGAATTTCTTTGTCGAATTACCATTAGAAATGTACATGTCCCCAGATCTACAACTAATAAAAGTATCAGCTGTGGCTAGCCAAGGTCTTCCTAAGATAAGTGGGTGCCCTCCTAGATTACTCTTGGGAGTCAAAATCATAAAATCTACTGGATATTCCCAAGAATCTAAGGAGACTGAAATATATTCTAATACACCATCTGGTTTAATAATGGATCGATCTGCAAGTTGCAGTAAAGTAGGTGTAAAAAGAAGGTTAGGAAGTTTTAGCTGGTCCATAGTCTGTCTACTCATAATGTTGATAGCAGCCCCTAAGTCAATCAATGTGTTTGGAATTTCTATCCCATTTATATGTGTCTTCACAATTGGACTTCCTGGATCTACATACTTCTGCATGGTAATTTTTCCCATCATAATATCTGCAATCTTTCCTACCAGGTGGATTCTTCTTGTGTCTTTTAGTTTCCTTCCTGGTCTTTTGAAACTCAACTCCTTTATGGTTTTTGCTAGAATAGGAATCTCTCGAATGGCTTGTAGCAAGGGAATATTGATACAAACATTCTTCAATTCATCTAAAAATTCATAGTTAGGCAACAAAATTTGTTTTTCCACCCCCTTGTCAATTTGTAGTCTTTCAGGAAAAGGAGGTGTAGATGATGATGTAGGTTGCTCAACTATAGGAGTTGTGGGTGTTGTCTTTTCTTTTTCTTTTTGAATGCTTGAATTTTGAAGAGATTCTTCCTCAGAAACCTTATTGACTTGAAGAGAATCCTCCTCAGAGGTATCTTGCTCTTGAATATCTATAGAAGGTTTTTCTAAAACTCTACCAGATCTGAGTTGTACATCGTTGAGAGGAACAATCATATAGGTAGGAAATTGTTGTCCTTCTACCATGTAAGTATTCTGAGGATTCTTATTATTAGGATTTGGTAATGGCTGAGCTGGAAGTTGATTTGTATTTTGTTGGTATGGGAGCATGAGTTGAGGATTTGGATTTTGTTGAGAAGGTTGTTGTTGTGGAAATGGCAATGAAAGTTGTGAATTTGGGTTTGGAAGTTGTGGAGCTTGTTGATTTTGAAAAGATGGAGGATATTGATAAAATTGAGCAAATCTCCCATAAGGATTTTGCATCCCTTGTACCCATGGCTGATATGTATTATGATGTTGAGGCCAAGGTTGTTGCCAAGGATTCCAATTTGGTGGGGTTTGAAAATTCATAGGGTTGTTAAACCCTTGAATTTGTTGTCCCTGCCAAGGTCTCCTTGCAACAAAACAGAGAGATTCTACTGAATTTGGGTCTTCTTGAAAAACAAATTTGAGTCCAGGAATTGAAGGAAAATCCTTGATCTCATGATTCTCTGAGCAAATAATACATGTTTCTACAACTTTTACATCCAAGGGACATTCCCTCAAAGCATGTTTCTTCCTACATTTTGGACAAAAGATGGCTAAAGAGTCTGTTTCTGCTTTCTGCTTGTTTTGGATTTTAAGGGTGTCTAGTTGTTCACTAAGGCTCCCTAAGATATCAATTTTGAACTCATCAAGCATATTACCAATCTCTGCCCTACTTATTGATCCAGTTGCAGATTTGTTAGCCCTAATAAGAGAAGGATCCCTAGGCCCTTTTCCTGTTTTAGATTTTCCTCTTGAGAGATGGACACATAGTTCTGTTATATCACGAAGTGGAAGTTGAGAAATGTCTCCTTTGCCCATCATGTTTAAAATATCTATCCATTCATCTCTAATGGCTTTTAATATGAGGTCTTTCAAGGTTTCATCATCTAAGTTGCTCATCTTTGCTCTTTTCAAGTTATATTGAAATCTTTCAAGTAAGTCTTCCAAATTTTCATCTTCTTTTTGCATCATTTTGAATACCTCATCCTTGTGATTGGTGGGCATACAATATTCCAAGTATCTATCCAAAAATGTTTGTTTCATATCATTCCAAGTCCTAATAGATTGAGTAGCTAATCCCATGAACCATTTCAAAGCAGATCCCTTCAATGTTGAAGGAAACAGTTTGAGTTTTTGAGAGTCTTCCATATAGTCATAGGTTCGGCACACAACTTCAAACTCAAACAAAAATGTTTCAGGATCCTCACTTCGCAATCCATAAAAATTAGGGAGAACAGATGGTGAGATATTCTTCATCGTTGCATGAGTTTCCTCATCAACTATAGGGAATCCAAACAAGTTGTTTCCTTCCCTATTTCTACCATTATTTCCTTCACCATTGTTGTCTCCATGGTTTCCTCCTCTTCTACCTCTACTTCTACCTCCATCTATTACTTCCTCTACCATGATAGTTTCTTTAGAGTCCTTAAAGTCCTCTAGTTCTTCTACCAAGGGAGGATGAGAGAGAGTCTCTTTGTTTTCTAAATGGGATTGAGTAGGTGGTATAGGAGAATCCTCTAATTTAGCTGCTCCTTGAGTTCCAAAAATCTTAAGGCTAAGGGTAGATGGTGGTGAATCTGGTCTATGCCTTGAAGAAGATGGAGTTGTGAAGATCGCACTCTTGGCTTTAGCTATAAACCTTCCCCTAGAATCTCTTGCTCTATGCATGTCATTTTTTATTTTTTATTTTTTTAAAAATTTGGGCTAATAATTCTCTTTCTGATCTTCCAGGTCACACTAGGTGCAAGAAGAGAGCATACTTAAGAAATTACTGAACCAATAACTCTCTTTTCTGATCCTCCAGATCACACTAGGTGCAAGAGGAGAGCATACTTCAAGAAGTTATCAATTTTTCCCTTCTTTTATGATTTTGTGTTTTTTTCTTTTAAGAAATTGGCTACCTAGTTACACTTCCCCGGCAACGGCGCCAAAATGTTTGGTCAATTTAGTGTGTCCTAAATTGCTGCATTTAATTTGTTAATCCAGGATTCGTAAGATGATGAAGTGCGACGCACTATATGTGCAAGATAACCTATTTCTTAACTTTTTGTCGTTTTTGGTTTTCTAAGATGAAATGGAAATTCTAAAATGAAAACAAGTATGGTTATGTTTGTTCAAGGAAATGATATCCTCTATAATGATTTACCAACTTGAAACTTAAAAAGGAATTTGAAAACTATAATGACAAAACTTGAAAGGAAATGAAAATGCGCTGCTGAAATGAAAAGATGCTGCTAATCTAATGAATCAAAACAGTGAACTAGTGAGCATGAAACCAAACTATTCTTGCTGCTGTCTAAACACAAAATAAATTATGCTGAAAGAAATCCAAAAGTTGCAATAAAGTAAATTTAAATCAATTTACATCAACTTGTCTTCTGATCCCTCATCATTAGTCCAGCTATGATTTTCGGAAGTAACCATAAACAACTTGAGTAACTGATATCTAATTTGTAGAAAGTAAACTAATATCAAACCATACATTCATAATTCAATCCCTCACCATCAGTCCAGCTGTGGCTTTCGGAGGCAACTGAAGATGTCATGCATAATTTAATATATCTAAATTTGCAGAAAAGAAACTAATACTAAACTACACATTTCATAATACAATCCCTCACCATCAGTCCAGCTGTGGCTTTCGGAGGCAACTGAAGATGTTATGAGTAGTTTAATATATCTAAATTTGCAGAAAAGAAACTAATACTAAACTACACATTTCATAATACAATCCCTCACCATCAGTCCAGTTGTGGCTTTTGGAGGCAACTGAAGATGTTATGAGCAGTTTAATATATCTAAATTTAACTATTGAAGCAAATGAGTAAAACTGAATTAAACAAAGCAGTACTGAAATTAAACATAAACTAAGAAAAACAAATTAGCAGCAGAACAATGTTAATCCCATGTCATTAGTCAAAAAGCTATGAAAATGCCCGGGCTGCCTATCTATAACCTGAAACAAGAACACTGATCAGTGATTAACAACATAAAACATGAAAGACAGAAGTGAAATGGAAAGCATGAAAGTTTATAAATAGAAATGAAGCATATATACCATGAAAGATGCAGTGTATAAACATGTGAATGGATTATGGCACAATGATCTTTAAAGAAATAAAACAAGAACTATACACTAATGCACAAAACCTTAGCTGAGCAGGGGCCCTCTACACCAGCCTCGGCAACAATCTTCAAGTACGAATTAAGTCTGAAAACAGAGTCTTCTTATATTAAAATGCAGTCATAACAGTAAGGTGGTATTACGGCACTAAGGCAGCGTAATTACATTACAGAGCAGACTAATAAAAGATAACAGAGACTAATCGAGACTAACTCTATATGTGTATGCAAACGCGTTATATATAACAAAAGAAATATAACTGTCTCCTAAAGTTTATGCTGGTGGAGAACACGTAGACCATTACGTCCACGGATCTAGGATCATGGCCGTATTGCAAAGTAAATCTATGAGGAGTGGATGTTTGAATTCGGCTATGGAGCCATGTATAGATGTCGACTTGTCCTCCGCAACTCAGAAACGGCCATATGAACCTTCACGTGACACGAAACAGAGTCCTGTCACCGTGAGACTCTATGGTTGACTTCCACTTGGACGCCTTTGACCGCAACTTCTTTAGATGAGTTTGCTCGAAACAATAGGACACGAACCATGTCCACATCATTTCTGACTTGCCCATGTGGCTCGTTTTTCCTGTAGACACCTGTAACATAGAGTTTCACAAAATGGCTGCGGAAAGTTGCAGCAGCTGCGGAAAGTGGCAAGATTCCACAGCTAAATGAACAAAATCTAAATCAAACAGCAGACACAAAAATATAGTTAAAAACCATGTTAGATGCTCTTTTGCAATTAACATACAATGATATTGACAACTTGGGAGGTTCAGGTGGGTGAAAAAGGTATAGAAAAGTGTATGGAAAAGATGCAGAATTGAGACTCAACAGAGAGGAGGAGGTTGGGATCCCTACAATAGTGGAAGGGAGGCCTTATCCCTTGGGAGGTTCTCCATAAGGTGGAAACAAGAGGCCAAAGGAGGAAGGCCATGGTTATTCAGTCGAAACCACTCCTAATGACTCATCCATGAAGTTGTTGTAATCGAAACTTCGCCTCCTTTTTTTAAAAAACTTTCCAAAAGAAGATTGGCGCAGGTGCTTAACTAGGACAGAGCGCCAATTGGCATGGGCTCAGTGTTAATTTTCCTCATTGGCGCGAGTACATAATGGGCTACTAGCACCAAGGCAAAAAAAGGTGTTTTTAGGGGTCTGCTCAGGAAATGATCAACAGAAGAAATGTTGTCCTCATGGAAAGGGATGCAATGATGGTATTTGCAAGGCATGAAACTACTTATTGGTCACAGAAATGACCCTATAATGGGTGAGATGGGGATTACAGGGACGGTGACAAATTACTGTGTAACAGATGCCCCCTAAAGCATGAGGCCCGAAAGAGAGAGAGGGGTGAAATTCTTTACGAGAATGTGTCCAACTGAAAACACCACCGTCGGAAAACCTACGTAGAGAAATACAACTGATATCTCAGATACATGATATATATGGGTGCAGCCATCGATAAAAGAGTATACAATAATTCAGATCCAAGGTATGGATGCAGCCATCCAGTGAGGATCAATAAATAGACTCAGGCATGGTCGCAGCCATCCAATCAGTGAGTCATGTAACCAATCATAATAATCCATGAAATCGCAGCCTAGATTCTAAACAGGTGAAATATAGGGTCTTGCGCTCCATCTCGACCCGAACAAAGTACAATTTCAAGCATGTGAATATGTGAGCTGAATTCGAACATGCAAGAACATCGTCTGATTACCAGCCAATAATGAAAGCTGTTAACAGACGTGAGAGGTACCACCAATAATGAAAATGGCTCTCAAGGTACTACAGGTACAATCTACGGCATGTGAATCAGTGAGCTGGCGTCGAACACCCGTAGAATCACTCGATCGGAGGCCAATGATGAAAACCTCACGTCGAACGCGAAGAACCTGCCATTGAGGCATGCAGTCTAAGGTACTCGTAAGGGAGTTCCGTAATTCAACTTCCCGGATAATGAGCGAAAGTTGGATAATGAGCGAAAATCGACAGGAAGTGACCTTGATCAAAGGTGGGCCATAGTGTTTCCCACATCATCGACATGAGACAGAGGAACATAATGTCTTTGTGAAACAGGATCAGATGAGAATTAGAGGAAGGTTGATACTTGCAAAGGTCAACTTCTCTTGAACACATGGCGGCATGACAGTGAGCTTGGCAGTATTTGACATCAACGGATCAGAGGTCATGGTGACGAGGAAAAGAGCAGATGAGAGGTCAAAATGGATTACCCAAACCCATGGAGGCAAACAGATAATGAGATGAGATGTCCCCAACTCGACACGAATGTAGACAAGTTCCATGTTCAAGAGCGACATACTGCCGACATGACAACGATTTTGGTTCCATTTTCCCCCCACCATTTATGGCGAGTACCTCTTTATTTTTACACAAGCTTGAAGAGGATACCATATGCTTGTCATATAATTCTGTCCTTCGGGCGAATCCATCCTAGTACATCTAACGAGCCCTAGGAAGGAAAAACTTAGTAATTAATTTCATCATTTTTTACTAGTGCATCAAGGTTTAACGAGTCTAACAAAGGAAGAAATCGGTGTCTTTTCATGTTTAGAGAGTTTTAAAAGACAACTGAAAAGCAAACTCCAAAGGTCCCTTTTCGTAAATAGTTTCTCAGATCTGGAAAGGTAGAAAACTATGTCTGAGAAAACCTCCTAGTCACGATAGGCTAGGGTATTCCTTTTTTGTAAGTAATCTATCCCAGCCCGAAAAAGGGGTAAACGTATACTGGGTAGATGTCGTTTCGCAACCACTTTAACGAGATCAAAAGGACAAGGGACTCGGCAATCGTTTCATGTTTAGAGAGTCAGAAAAGAGCTGAAATTTGACTCCTCCTGGAGGAACGAGTGGTATAAAGGGTAGCAACTAGTTCCGGTAATGGTGGAGCTGCTCAAAACAACTAAAGGTTAAGAGGCTGGCTAACAAGACCTCTCATCACAGCGGTTCCTCAGGAACGGGTAAAACAGCCAAGTGAAGGCATATGATCAGCCAAGCAGATAGTGACGATGGAACGAAAAAACCAAGGCTCATCTGGAAAAAACCAAGGCTGATAAAATGGGAATCACAAGAGGTAAAATGGGAATGATTTCATTTTTACACAAGCTTGAAATCAGAAAAATCTGCTTGAAGTTGTTTCATTTTTACACAAGCTTGAAACAAAGATAAACTATGCTTGAAACCGGTTTCATTTTTACACAAGCTTGAAACGGAAACAGACTATGCTTGAAAAAGTAAGCATGCCCCCCAGCATGGTGACTCAATTCGAGGTACATGCCCCCCAAGCTTCAGTCCATCTGAAAGGCAGATGGAGTGAAGGTTCAATTTACGAGATCAAAAGAAATACTCGACTGGGATTTTACGAGATCTGATCAAAGACTCGAATTGAACAGGAACGTGTTTCATTATTTGAACGAGGTTGACGCATTAAAAGAACTATCCTCAAGACAACTTGTTTCATGGTTTAATGAGCTTGACACAAGAAAACGAACTAT
The DNA here is from genome assembly GCA_034641835.2 of Pinus albicaulis. NCBI lineage: Eukaryota > Viridiplantae > Streptophyta > Pinopsida > Pinales > Pinaceae > Pinus > Pinus albicaulis. Next base: position 59,895 of record JAXQQM020078625.1, read on the forward strand.
GCTCCGACAACCTTGTTTCATTTTTTAAGGAGCTTGACACAAGACAAGGAACTCTGCTCCAATGACCTTGTTTCATTTTTTAAGGAGCTTGACACAAGACAAAGAACTCTGCTCCGCAACCTTGTTTCATTTTTTAAGGAGCTTGACACAAGACAAGGAACTCTGCTCCGACAACCTTGTTTGATTTTTTAAGGATCTTGACACAAGACAAGGAACTGTGCTCCGACAACCTCGTTTCATTTTTTAAGGAGCTTGACACAAGAAAGGAACCATGCTCCGTCCAACTTGTTTCATTTTTTTAGGAACTTGACACAAGAAAACGATCTGTGCTTCGACCGACCTCATCATAATGAACAATAAGTCATCACTTCCAAGAGTTCCACTGCCGATGGAAGGAAAACATCCTGGAAGTCAGGACCCAATGCCCCCAGCACCTGATGCACGATGGCATCATCACTGAGCATAGGTACGGGGTAGGTAGCCACATAGTTGACCTGCGGTGGGGTAGATACAATAGGTGGATAAAAAACAGGAAGGGATGATGGTGGTCCAGTTGCCACATCAGGACCAAAGAACGAAAGCTGATCAATGGTCACAATCCGTCCTCCATGCGGAAAACAAACCACACAAAAAAGGGAGGAGACAAGTGCTCCCATGGCATAGGTGTAATCGCGCCCCAAGAGCAGATTGAAATCCAAGGGGCCTGGAACAACCATCACGTCCATATGGACGGTTTTACCTCCCAAAGTAATAGGTAACCTTGGAAGGATCGCTAACGGTTGACTCGTTCTTCTGTTAAATGCCAAAAGATTCTGCGTAACAGGCGCAAGCGGCGGCGAAACGAAAGCTTTCCAGGTATTTGAGGATAGAATACTAACAGACGCGCCTTTGTCTATAATGGTGCTGGGTACAACCAGACCAAAAGCCTGTACTGTGATCTCAAAAGGCACATAAGACGGAAGGCGGTATCCCAAAAATCGACTCCAATCAAAGGAAGCGACCAAACTACTCGGAGGGGTTACCATCGAACCAAGAAGGCCTTCCCTTGGTGTTATGGAAGAAGAAGAAGCATCCTCCACAACCTCCATCTCGAAGGTGGGAGGATAATCCTCCGGGGCCTCCATCACAGGAGGAGGAGGAGCAACTTCTGGAGATATAGGGACAGGAGAATCTTTCTCCAAGTCCGAGGAATCTAAAGAAACTAGAAGGACATGGGGGGTGTGAGATCCATTCTCAACGGAAAAGACCTGGTGTACCATAGATGGGGCCAGTTCAACCAATCCCACAACCAATGGTTGGTCGAGAACAGATTCCTGAATTTGAATTTTCGAGGGAGCGGGATTGACCAAGGATGACTCTTGACCAATCGTAGGATCAATTGGTGGAGAACTCAAAGAAAGCCTTTTATAACCAGCCGGGAGGCATGGTGTAGAAACGATTGAGTTGTTCAAGACTCTCTTGGCTTCATCCATATATGGACAAAGGTGAATGGCATGGTGCCCTTCACACAACTTACAGGGATTGGTAATCTTACCCTGCTTCTTAGGAGCCTTAATAGTACCAGCTAAAAACGTGCCCCCAACATGACTCCCGGAAGCCAAAGGAAACGACGGACAACCATTGGACCATTCTTCAAGTACCTTGGGAATGACAGGGTAGTCTCGAAGAAGATGATCTCCTGTGCACAACATGCACGAGAACTTGACTTTTCGCAGAAGGTTGGGAGGTTTATCAAGAGGATATGTTTCAGAAGCAGTAGTTGCAGCTTTAGCCTCTCTCTTATCAGACTTCTTCTTCTTTGTCTTCTTCTTCTTCTTCTTAGCCACCTGGTTACTCAAATCTAGACTTTCACCAGGCGAAGTAGAAGAGGAGGATGTAGAAATAGGCAAAGAAGGAGAGAGGTCCATCTTGGAATCAACATGATGTTTTTCAGGCGGAGGAACTGATTGAATAGTAGTTGAGACATTTGGGACCACAAAATTTGAAAACAACCAAACAGGCAACCCAACAGTTAACCTAGGAAGGGACAACGTTTCCATATAAGGAGCACCAACATTTCCAAAAGGAGGAAAAGGACCAAGATTCCCATCGGAGGGGATTCCTTGGTTGGTGACCTTCGTAAATGTTGCCATCAGAAATGATCTTGAGAAAAAAACCCTAAGGAAACTAACTTTAACCAGGAATATTTCGTGGGCAGTTAATTTTTTAAAACATTGAAACAAAACTCTGTTGTTTCATCTTTTAAGAGTCGAGAAACAGGAAAAAGGTGACTCTATCACTTTCAAATTGGAAACAAGTGTGAAAGTTCAAGCGCTTGATGATCCTTTCAATTTTAAAGAGTCAGAAAAGATCAAATGACTACTCAGGTAATCTAGGAAAAGGGTGTAGCAAATAACCGTGAACTGCAACATACACCTTGGTTTCAAAATGAAAGAGAAATCAACCAAGGACTTGACGTACGTGCAGGAAATCTCCCCGAATGCTCTGTCCGGTGTATCATGGGTATAGGGCGGCAGACTCAACTTCCTATGGATAAAGGATAGAAACCTAGTGGGGTCTCCCTTTATATACTCGACGGTACGGGGAGCACAAGTCCGTACTAGTGCTGTCTAAGGCCAAGAGGCGAACGATAGCTACTAGGCTTAACGACGCCGAAACACGTCTCTAACCTAGACCTCTAAATTTTTCGTTAATGTTTCAATGCTTCCTTAGGTAAATTGAGTAAATTTTATGGTTGATCTTCAATTATGTCTCAATTTTCAGGCCCTAACGAGTGTCATATGACAATCTCCTATATGCAGATATATGAGAAAAGAAAACTTTTCAATTCGATGAATGCTATCTAGTTAAGGGAAGAGCTTCAAACAATGATGCAACAAACAATAACACTGTAAATGAAATTTTTCCAAACTAGATGAATTTCACTATCCAAAAGTAATTTCAAACATTCAACGAAGCTAATTATGCAATGTAATCTATGAAAAATTCTTTTTCCGAAAAATATGCAATTATAATCTATGCACAATTTCCTTTTTCCTTTTCAAATGATAAGAATGCACTCAATCCATTTTTTGATGAAATGAGAATCTACTCAATGCATACCTTTAATGAAAGAGAATGCACTCCAAAGTGACTTAACTTTCAATCATTAAACAATGTGATCTAAGTTCAATGATAAATCTCAAAAGTACTTTTCAATGCAATGTGATCTAATGCATTTTAACAAAAGAACACTTTGAGATGAAAACTAAATAAACGCAAATCTTCTTAATGAAGGATGAATGTAAAAGAGATGTAAACAAACACTAAGAATGAAATTGTTGTTTCAAACACTTTGTACACAAAATCCCTCTAAAGGCGACAAGACATATGAGGTCAAACACAAAGAGGACTTCCAAAGAAAGAGATAAAAACAAGGCAGTCATTCCCTTTTACATCAAGCAATCATGGAAAGAAGACATTCCAAGCAATGAACAATGTAATCTATGCTCATACATGGAAAAGATCGGAAGGGAAAGACACACTGGTGAAGGATTTAGGGAAAAAATCTCAAATTTCACACATCCTGAAATTGGCTCGACTTGTACATTGACAACTAGCGCCAACTGGCACGACTTGCACACTGACAACTAGCGCCAATGGCCAATTGGCGTGGGTTGCTAACTGAAAACAAGCGCCAATGCCTGAAAATGAAAAAACAAAGAATTTCTCCCAACCAAGACCAGACTCACCACTTCAAGCAGAATCTCCAATACTCAAATGAACCATGTGATCTAGGCTCAAAGCGAGACAGACACAGATCAAGCTCAGAAATCTAAAAATAGAGTAAACCCTAGTACCTTACAGGATTGGCGCGACTGTAAGGCTGAAACTAGCGCTAGAATGGAATTGGCGCGGGTAATACACTAGCAACCTGCGCCAATGGGTGCGACTGTCAAGCTGAAAAGCGCACCAGTCGAGTTCACTAGTCAAAAATAAAAAAGATCAATACAAAAAGCAGACCAATGATAATCAAGCTATCCAAAAGCCAAATTCACAGAAAGAACCAGCCCAAAAGAGCTGATCAACCAAGGAGAATCAAGAATCAACCAAAAAGGCAAGACAATGCTCCAAGGGTTCAGTTTACAAACTAAACCGGAGATTGACTGAAGAAGCGTTGATCTACTTCGCAATTGCAGAGAAAAAGCGTTTAGAAGGCTATTTGACCAACTTCAGGCTTCGTCTATAGTGCATAAAATGAACGACAACAAGCTAACGATCCCTAGCGGAGTCGCCAATTTGTTGTGGAGGTAAATCCCCTCTACGGACAGAGGCGATCCCTACTAGCCCAGACTGGGTCTAGCAACAATCAATCACGCTATAGTGCAGGTTCCTAATTGCAAATAAACCAATTAGCGATGAAGGCTTACCTGGAATCCAATGCGGTCATTGCAGAAGAGGTGGCACTCCTGTTCCTCAGCCCTGGCAGATCACGATCCCCACGATCTCCGTGATGGGACACCTACACATGTGAGAAACAAAACAAACACAAGCGTAAAATCTAGTAGATGCAACTATATGTCAGTCAGAAAGGACATAACTCATCATCATAAACAACAAGAGTGGAACCATAACCAATAGTCGTTCATTAATAATCAATCAAAGGAAAATTACAACCATAGTTCTGATGCTGAATTCTCCTTCGGAGGGGTTGCCAGTAGAACACGTCTTGAAAAGTCTGTCAAGGATGGGACAAACCTCTCTCTTCAGCTCTTGACGATAGTCTCCTTTCTTGAATTGGCCTTAAGGGAATTATGGAGGTTCTTGTAGCATAAGGCTCTTGGGAATTTGGGAACTTGAAAACTTGAAGACTAGCTTGCCATGGAGATGGGTAAGATTTTATAGATGGAGGAAGGGGAGTTGGGATCCGTATAATCATGGGATTGGCCCTATCATCAAGAAAGCTTCCATGAGAGGTGGCAAAACCGCTCCCTCTCTATGGAAATCCGTAGCCAAACCTCCCAACTCAAGATAGATAGCAGCCCAGGAATTTTTTAGGACGAAACTTCCGCCATTAATTTTAAAAAACACCTCTCAAATTGGCTAGCGCGAGTGCCACTCTGGGATAGAGCGCCAACTGGTGCAGCCTCTTTGAAGTATTTTCCCCATTGGCGCGGGTGCTGAACTGCCTGCTCGCGCCAATCCTAAAAGGGCCATTTTCATGGTTTTCCACAACGAGATGTATCCAGGGAAATGAAAGCTCTTGTTCAGAGGGATGTCATGCAAGTGGTTTCAAGCCATGTCACTCCTCACAGGTCACAAAATGAGCCCTCCAATGTGCGGGACGGGGATTGCAGGGACGGTGAAAAATTACTGTGTAACACTATGTATTACATATTGTCTTGAATGAGCATTTGGACTCTTTAGATATACATCTAAAGAGTCCAAAATCTCATTCAAGACCATATGTAATAAATAGCCTCCTCATCTAATAAAAATTCATACCTTAACAAATTTGTTAGATCCTTTTAAAAGAAAACATGTCATATAATCAACTTTCATCGAAATATATGATAAACTCAACCCAATTTTATGAAAAATAGTATACCATTTTTTACATTTCACATAATACAAATAGATAAATATTACTTAAGTATTGAACTATAAAGATTTAACTACCCATAGAGAGATGGCCAAGTGATTGAGACAGGGCATCATCACAATAAAAAACCAAGTACAAATTGTAGTAATCCTAGAATCATGCTTTACATAAGGTAAAATTGGAGAACTCATGACTTGTACTATAGATAAAAAAACATTTACCCTTACCAAAAAATATATGATAAAAATTGACAAACTACATAAGCTTAAGCTTAAGGGGATATAATCCTTCTTGCCTTCCATATAGATAATAAAAATGATTGTTCCAAGTCTCATGTTGCTTCTCATGTTATTTTATAAACCTTGATTGGAAAGAAAAATAGGAGGGCAGAAATGTAAGAAATATAAAACATAATGAAACACAATGTAAGAAATAGAGAACATAATGAAACACACACATACATATCTCTAGACAATCAACACAATTATTTTCCTAGGAAATCCTTATATGGGAGACAAGCAACCCTAAAAAGTAATGATGCTCTAGACTCCTTTTTCCCTAGGAAATCCTTATGGGAGAAAAAGAACACTAAAATGTAAACATGCTCTACTCTCTCTTTTCTAGTATGGAAAATATGTGAGTACAAAGAAAGAGGTAATCTCTCTAGAGTTATCTAAGACTTTTAGTGTGTAAGGTTTCTATAAAAACTTAGCTTTATAACTTTTTCTCTCTAACTTCACACTCCTAGTTCTATTTTCAACTATGGAACAAAATACAATAACACAAAATGGAACTCTTATTCCTCCTAGTGGCCAAGTAATTAACATAGCGTGATAGCCAACTAGGTGTAATATTTGAATTCGTTAACCATTAACGAGGTTTATGATTTTAGACCTTTTAGAGTCTTGTTAAAATTCCACATGTAGCTAGCTTGCCACGCATGAATAATGGGGCTAAAATGTGATTCTCTCGTACCATGGTGGTCAACATGATAGGTCAAATTAAAGTAAAGGCATAAATTTTGAATGAAATTCATTTGATGTTTTTCTTGCAGCATTGGATATGTCTTTAAGTCTAGAATAATGGTCAAGATTTCGGCACAAGGGATAATATTTTGACCCCTAGAAATGTCATTTAATACCTCAAAATGACTGCAAAAGGTTTTAGACCCGAATTCTCCACCCACCATTAAAATGACCCTACAAGTTGATTCTTTCAGTTTTTTCACTCTATAAGCGTCAAAATATATGAAAAATAATATAATTATCGAATCTAGATCATTATTTAATAATTTTTTAAAATTATGATTAAGTTTTACATCATGGAATTTAAATAAATAGTGTTAATTCATTGAACACCCTTGTACATTCCTTGTTGATACTTTGAAAGTAATACATTTTGAAAAATAATTTTTTTAAGGATTCTATTTTCCACATTCTCTCAACCATATCAAAAACCTTCTTATAATATTTGAAAACTAAGGTCTATCCCATACCAAGGTATGTTCTTTTAAAACATGTTTTCATGGTGATATGGGTGATTTAGAAATGATTGGGAGAGCGAAATTCCTCATTTAATATGTACAATATTTTTATCCACATGAAAAACAAGACTCCCAACCGTGAGAAGAGGAAATTACATCCTATTTCTCCCCCCTAGCACAATTACCAGTACAGTTAGAATTTAACAACCCCAAACTAGATTTTACTCTCAGGTATTGGAACCTCTACAAAGGTTCGACCTGGAAACATAGTTTTTCCTTAGGTTTCTCCACTGGTTCTATGTCCAACTTGGATAACCTACAACAACATCGTTCTTTTCATTTTTTCTATCCCCTCTTGGATAACCATAATATCTTGAAATGGAACTAGCCAACTCAAATATAGTATTGCAAATCCCTGGCTAAGTTAGATGAGGATTACATATGGTCTTGAATGAGAATTTGGACTCTTTAGATATATATATAAAGAGTCCAAAAGCTCATTCAAGACCATATGTAATACATAGCCTCCTCATCTAATATATAAAACTTTAATCCATGTGCTTAACCTTAACATTGACACAAATGGAATACAATTTTACTCATTGCTTTATGATAGAAAAATATGCAGATGAATATTGCCCACATATCCGAAGTCAAAAGGGATAGATTAAAAAGGGATGCTCCGGTCATCTATAAAAGATAAATTAAAGAAGCATGACATGACATATTAGTAATGCAAATTAGATATGCATACCAATTATGTTCATATAACACAACAAATAGATGATTCAATACAAATGTCACATAGAAGTCATATTTATCTCATGGGCCTTCAACTTAAATTATATATCTAGCATTACATTAAGCTATAGAAGATAAATCAAAGAAGCATTTGAATGTAAATTAAACATGTGTAATAATTGTCCTTTCTAGTTCAATAAATAGATAATAATTTGCAAATGCCATATCTAGGCTATATTTCATCATAGTAGCTTTCAATTTAAACGTATATCTAATGTTAAATTATATAAAAGAATAACAGTAATCCAAACTTCAAATTAATATTTAGAACTTTAGTATAAAATGTGACATATAATTTTCTTGTGTGGAAAAGCATAGTTACAGAGAGTTCAAAACTCATGCATTTGAATAGAAAGTGGGTATATGAATGAGCAAGTATATTTTTTCTATAAATGAGGAAGTGAAGGTTGATAGAGAGCCACACAAAATTTCAAATTCATACCTTAACAAAATTGTTAGATCCTTTTAGAGAAAACATGTCATATAATAAACTTTCATCGAAATATATGATAAACTCAACCCAAATTTATGAAAAATAGTATACCATTTTTTACATTCCACATAATACGAATAGATAAATATTACTTAAGTATTGAACTATAAATATTTAACTACCCATTGAGGGATGGCCAAGCGATTGAGACAGGGCATCATCACAATAAAAAACCAAGTACAAATTGTAGTAATCCTAGAATCATGCTTTACATAAGGTAAAAATGGGGAACTCATGACTTGTACTATAGATAAAAAAAACATTTACCCTTACCAAAAAACATATGATAAAAATTTACAAACTACATAAGTTTAAGCTTAAGGGGATATAATCCTTCTTGCCTTCCATATAAATAATGAAAATGATTGTTCCAAGTCTCATGTTGCTTCTTATGTTACTTTATAAACCTTGATTGGAAAGAAAAATAGGAGGGCATAAATGTAAGAAATATAAAACATAATGAAACACAACGTAAGAAATAGAGAACATAATGAAACACACACATACATATCTCTAGACAATCAACACAATTATTTTCCTAGGAAATCCTTATGGGAGACAAGCGACCCTAAAAAGTAATGATGCTCTAGAAAAAATAATTTGTTTATGGATTCTATTTTCCACATTCTCTCAACCATATCAAAAACCTTCTTATAATGTTTGAAACCTAAGGTCTTTCCCATACCAAAGTATGTTCTTTTAAAACATGTTTTCTTGGTGATATGGGTGATTTAGAAAATGATTGGGAGAGTGAAATTCCTCATTTAATATGTACAATATGTTTGGTTCATGCCACTAAGACAAGAATTTTGAATTCAACTAAATTTTAATATAACCAAGTAAATCCTGCAAAAAAAGAGTAAAACAAATGTTAGGGTTGTGGATTCAGGCATTGAAACAACACACCATGATATTTCAAATTTAAAAATAATGGTTTGAGTCCTAGATAGCTTAGAATCCTATTTGTTTTAAAAATAAGGATGCACTCCCATTTGATTCTCATGATTAGGTTGTAATCATGTGGCTCTTGCTCAATAGTGGACCTTCCCAAAATCTTGTGACGTCTTGTCACAAACAAAACCATAAAACTTAAAAACACATCATGCAAGAAACATAGCTTGCTGACATGTATCATTTGTCTCCTTCAAAGAAAACAAATTCACATCATGCACGAATATCTCCATGTACTCTACATATTGGTGTACAAAACCATCAACCAAACACAAGTCGACAAAACATGCCTCTTCAAACAACTGACTCTCAAGTCTAATAATAGCTCATGTACAAATTTTTATATTTGTTGCATTTAAGTGTGTCAACATAACTCTACTTTCAACATCTTGCTTCATGCAATATGAAACATACTTTGAATTTTCAAAGAAATTCATGAAACATCAAAATACATGCAAGGCCTTAATTGGATAAGAAATCTAAACATCTGTTAGCAAACCATTTCAATGACGCTTCTTTTACATTCTCATTAGCTGCATGATTATTAACATCTTCTCGCAAAGTGGGTGTCAAAATTTTCCATTCATCATGAACACAAACTTCACAAGCTTGAGGTAATGAACACGAAATAAAATTCTTTCTTGGAAAAACTTCATGTGCCTCTTTGGCTTTGGAGCATTCTCCATCATGTTTTCCATAACCAAGACACAAATAATTAGGCCCTTCCTCAACAACATTTGGCTCAACTATGCCTTGTACTCAACTATGCCTTGTACATGTTTTCCTTTAAACCTTTACTTTCATAGCACATTTTCATCAAAAAATTGGACCTTATTCCTCTAGTGTGTCTCTCAAAAGCACGTACACATTCATTTTGAGAGGAAATTGAAGACAAAAACCAATAGCTAATTCTTCTAACTAACCTTGACTAAAATGAGCTAAATTGTATTTTGATACCAACTTTATTTGAATATGGACAAACTAGTTTTGTTGGGCTATCTCCCTCATTAGTTAAATAAAAATGTGTTTAGGATCGTCTAAAGTTAGCCAATTGGGAAGGGGTATATGTGTCAAGCTTTAAGTGTATTTAGTGAGAAATTTATTAGTTAATTAGCTTTTAAAAACTCGTGTACAACAAATAAAATGCAAAATTTTTATTTCTAGGAAATTTTTTTCCCTCAATCCAGATTCCCATCATTGGACATGTAAGAGGAAGAAAGAGGGAATTCACTTTTCAAATTCTAGACCTTGTCTAAACCAAAATAAACTAGAGTTTTGGTTTTCAAATACATTCACTTATTTGGAAAAGTTCTAGCTACCAAAAGTACATATGCCAATCTACCTCCGAAGAAATCCATTTATTACACCACTGGTTAGTTTTTTGTCTTCCTATATTCTTTGTCAACCTCTTTTAAGAAACAAAACTTGACAAAAACCTTCAGTGAGAACAACAAAATCTAAAACCTCTTCAAGGTCTTCAATCTGCTCGTAAAGTTAAATTGTGTCTTGATCAAGTCCAACAACAAAGAAACATTCAGTGACAACACCAAAATCTACAACTTCTTCAACATCTTCTAAACCATCTTCAAATTCAATATTGTGTGAATCAAATTCCTCAACAAGGTCATCAATGGAGTCATCAAAACTACTATTTCAAACTTCAATGCCAAAAATAAGTCGAAAGAATTAAATTTCTCCTCCAAAACCTTATTCTCTGAGCAAATCTAGCATGATGTCATCGAGAAATTCAGTAATTCCACGAGGAAATTATATCAAAGTTAAAACAAATCATTTTCATCCATATTTAATGCCTACTTTTTCAGGTGGAACACCTCCAAATTTAAGGACCATAATGCCATAAAATATGTAACTTTACCTAATAGGTGTAGACCTAGAACCCCCAACTTTGCGTGACATGTACATTTGAAGATCTTATATGGTAAGCAGTGTGAGAATAGAGTCATGGTCACTGAGTTGAGCAAGATAAATAGTTTGGCATGAAATCCTTACTTGTGATAGGTCTAGCTAGCAGACTACCAAATTACATGGTAATGGCATTCAAAATGTGAAAATTGCCATTTCAATTGGAAATAAGATGGTAGAGAAAGGTATCTAGATGAAACCTGAGATATCCATCTATGGTAAAGAAATAAAATAGTTATATCAATTCCACCTTACAACTCTAAGAGACATTCAATTAAATTTCATCTCAAGACAGGGCTTTGAGAGGACACTCTCAAAGCCAACCTTTGCTATGGCTTTGAAACACATGGTAAGTATCAAGACTTAGCAACCTTACTTGCATAATTTTTTCTAGCATTTTATGTCATAGCCTTCTTTTGCCTAAAATGAATGCAAATTTCCTTGCAATTTGTCTTGCGACATTCATAATTCATGCTCATGGAACATGATTGTGTTGCAATTGTGATAACATCTGCTGTATGCAGAAGCCTAATAAAAAATGATCGAAAATGACATTTTTGCTTTGTTTTTTTGAAGATTTAAGGAAAATTACACCAAGTAGCTTCCAACCTCATATGACCATCATGTCAAACTATTTCAGGATATTGTCCAAGTAAGAGACACTTAAGCAAGCAATCTAGTATACATGACTCAAATTTCATTTAGCAGCAATGACAGTTCTAATTATGGTGCAAACATTGCTCCAGATCCTCAATGGGGCATGTTTGATGACAATAATTTGGGGAGTGAGAGAGGGAGATGGTAGGAGAAAAAATTCAAGGAATCCACGGGAAATTGAAAAATATATAACTAATAAGGTGGAAGACATTTGTAACCTAAGAGAGAAACCTGTTAGGAAATGGGCGAAGTTGGTATTACACACCCAATTGGACAACTTCGAGGAGAAAAAATTTATGCCACTTTATTTGTTGGCATAACCTAGTAAGTGTTATTCACTAGCATGTATTTTGTAAAGGCCTTGACCTAGTTCCCATTCAACTCCATCCACCAGGTTGTAGAGGATTCCAAGCCTAATTTCATGAAAAGTAAGTTGGGAATGATCACATTGACTTGCTTGATGACGTGTCTATGAATATTAACTACCTTGAACTATTTTTTTGCATAGGGAAAGAGACACATTCCAATGTCTGAGCATGAAAACGTTATTTTATATTGTTAATGCCTCTAGTGTTTACTTATACAAGTTCTATAGGCAGATTCTGTAAAGGGCCAGGTAGCCTCTGGATCTCATTTTTTATAAAAGGTGACATATCTAGTAAATGCCCCTACAGTCAATCTCTGGAATGGATCTAAATAGAAGTTATTCATTTTAATATCCATAAAACACAACAACTTTAAGGTAAACTATGTACATGTGTCATTTATTCCACAAACTAAAGTGTATAAGTGGTAAATTTTATACCAAGTGTGCTCCCACCATGTAAAGCGCAATGTGGTGAACTTATCATTTTTATAATATATTTTTCGATTAAATTTAGTTTCACACATGATCAATTATTGCTTTGAAAGTTGTGTTCTACATAATTTGTGTACAGTAAATTACAAATTGATTTTTTGAAATCTATTTTGTGTAAATGTCGACCAATAGATATATATCATGGAGGATGAACGACGAAGATCAGTCGAATCCCATATGGAGGTTCAGGGATCGGAGGATGTTAACGATATTTAAATATAATCTTAAATCTCCATACATGTGTGTACATATGGAATTGATTTTTTATTAACTTTGTGAGTTAAATTAGTTGTTAATAAGTTTCATATTTTAATTCTGAGGAGGTAACAGGAGAAGGGTTTCTACTCCATGCGTGGAGCATGGCCAAGGTTCAACTGGTCGAGGTATGAGTGGTAGAAGGTTGCGGGAAGGGGGTGATATTTATTCCCCTGAAGGCCAATCAACGACTGTTGGTTCTCAATAGGGTCACTGTGGGTCTGGTTCTCAGCAGGGTCATGTTGGAGAAGATGTTAACCAACAACATCAAGGTTGCCATCAATTTCAATATTTTTTCATTAAATTTGTACAACTTTTTTTACACGTGTTTTTTCTAATATACAAAATTTTATATATATTGATGCAGAGGCCAAAAATGTTCGAGCTAGTGGTCAAAATAGACGTAGGGCAGCTCGCTACATTCAAGAAGAAGGCTTTCAACCCAGCACAACTTATCCAGCCGAGATTACTGATATACCATGGGAAACCAACATGTCAGAATGCACCTTACAAAGGTGTGAAAGCCTTCATGCAAGATTGCAAAGAGATCTCGTGGCTTTGTCTCTACCTGCTGAGAGTCGACAAAGCCTTGAAATAGTTGCACATTCATTGGGTGAAATGGTAAAGGTGTACAAAAATCTTGGGCCAACGAACTGATGAGAAAGAGAAAAGAAACAGTGATGGGTCCCGATAAATGGGAGGACATTAAACAAAAAGTTACAAGAGACGTGGCCAAGTCAATGTTTAATTATAAGGAAGGGCCAAAAAGAAAAATGTTGAAGGTGCAGTATTTCAAGCACCCAGAAATAGCTCGTTATTTGTATGATCGGCATCTTGCGGCCTTTGGAAGGCTTCCATGGAACGATGAGGTTCCTGTTTATTTTGCACAGATCTTTTATGCATAATTTTTTTTGGGTATGAAACCCAACTACAATGACCTTCCTTCAAAAATTTTTGGCTCGGGGAAAGGTCGATTATATAATCGTAAGGGCGCTAAGCGAGATGTGGAGTTGCCTCGCCCTGAGCCGCCATTGGTGAGTCGACCATTTTGAGTCGAAACTCTACAATCAGAGATGGATGCGACTTCTCAAATAAGTCGAGAAGCAAGGGATGTTATGATCGACAATTTTCATAGCGGATTGAGTGGAGTCGATATTTGTTTAAATCGACAAAGAGCACGTGAAAATGCACGTGCCAATTTTGTTTATCGTACAGATGAGGAGATTTACAACATGAATGTTGAAGATCTTCAAACATATGCAATAAATTGTCGCAATGGTCTGCAAGACCTAATTTTTCATGAGGAAGAGGGCACCAAAATAGTATGTGTTAGTGACCTTAGGGTTTGAAATTATTTTTACATATACATGTGTACAATTTGTAATAAATACATGTGTATGTACATGTATACATTTATTCTTTAGTATGTGTACATTAATCTAACAAAAATGTATGATTATATGTTAAAACACCATTTTCAGTTCTCAGGCATGATGCGTGATGAAAATGTTAATATTACGTTCGGGACCTCCGGTTCAAACGATGCAGATGGGTCTGACCATCATGATATGTTGGCACATGTTAGTGTTTTTTAAGTGACTCTAAAATAAATAATTGTTGCCACACATGCACATGTATGTATATATATATAATTTGATAAAATGTTTTAACAGGTACCGATTCCGTCTGATGTTTTTGGGATGGAGGTACCTTCTTCTTCCTTAGGAGATGTACCTTCTACTTCATTGGGAGATGAGCCACAAGTATGGACAATTTTTCACAAGTTTAAAATTTATTTTTAAAAGTTATATATATATATATATATATATATATATTCTACCTCAAAAAGTTCCATTAAAAATTGAGATATATATATATATATATATAGAGAGAGAGAGAGAGAGAGAGAGATCTATATTTTGAGTTATTTAAAAATTTTTGAATTTAGGTTCCTATAGAAGATTTCTTTAATCCGTGGACTCTAGCGACGGAGATAGGAACATCCACAGCATTTGAACAAGTTGTCTTTAGTTCCTTTTTTTAATATTATTGAAAATAATTTTATATATGTACACATGCATTTTCATTTGAAAGTTATATATATATATATATATATATATATATATATGTGTTTAACTGTACATGTATATTGTACAGTTTACCGCTGCAGATGTTCCTATGGGAGAACTTGTTCATCAAATGGAGAGGGAACCTCATGAGGTATTGCATGATTTTTTTGTTATATTTTGTTTTTTACATGAAGTTATAGATATATATATTCTCATTCATTTTTAAAACATCAAATTTTAATGTTCAAGTACATGTGCATTGTGTATGTAGGTTTCCCATTCACAGGATAGGGCGCAGACTGAGACCCTAGTAGGGAAGATGCTAGATTTGTCTCCATTTGATGGACATGATTTACAGTAGATTTGATTTCAAAATTTAGATGGTTTTAAAATTTGTTAAACTTGATACAGTTTGATACTTGTGAGATTTATAATTTTTGGACATATTTTATTACATTGTTATTATATAATTTGTTTTATTTAATTTTTGGATGGTTTTAGTACTTTTGGCATGTGAATGTGAAGTAATGTTGTCATCTGAACTACATTTGGCATGTGATATTTAATGTTAAATGTTTTTGTTGGATATTTTAATATTTAATGTTTTAATGTTTCACAATATATAATCAAAAGGGTTTTAAAACTTAAAGTTTTGGATGGTTTCAATCTACATTTGCACATGTGGTAAATTGAAATGTTACTTGTAACAAGACAATCCCCATTGATTTCATTGTATATGTTGATTTATGATTTGATATAATTGCATGTATGATGGTACATTACTTGTAAAGTCATTGGATTAATAGTGTTCATTGATTTCAGTGTAAGCGCAAAAAATTATTGACAATGTAGAATGATTTTTGTGTTATAATAATTAAACCTAATAATATTGGAGAACAAGAGAGACTTGAGGTATGGTGTTTACTACAAGAGTTCGAGCTAAATATTTAAATGGTTTATGATTTATGATTTTTACTTTCTTTTTAATATAATCGATACGGAAAGATGACAAAACTAATAAGGGTGACAATAAGAATAGAAGAAGAAAATAGTTTAATATTGATCACAATAAATGCTATTTGTAATTGATTACATTCTAATTATTCACATTCTATCAGTCAATATTATTACATTGTCACTTTGCATTCAAAAATTTTATTTGATCATTTTCCAATATTAAAGTTATTCTACAATATTTATCATCTCCACAAGTTGAGGTAACTAAGAAAATTTAAAATTAAAATGACTTGATAAATCTCAAACATATTTAGCATATTTAAAATGGTTATATTAATATTAGATGTATTTACATATTATTTATAAAATTAATCATATGTTTCTCATATTATCCATAGATTTTTTGTGGTCGCACACGACTGAAACCAGCCTAGATCCATCTTAACTAAGGATCTATCAAGCACTGAAAGGGATCAAATCTCTCGAGGTGCAAACATTTCCTCAAGTTTTGCACTCAAAAAAGAAGTTTTCACCTCTAGAGATTTGATCCCTCTCGACGCTTGATAGATCCATACATGGATCTAGGAAGATAAATTTTCAAATTAAGTAAGGGAAAAGCAGCATAGGGAACAATTAGGAGTAGATTTAGGGCATAGGGAACAATTAGGAGTAAATTTAGGAACAAGTGATAGTTGGGTGAGATAAAATCATATTTTAATAAAATAATGGGAATTTGTAGGAGAGACAAATAGTGGATACGACATGTATTTTGGTGAATAATCAAATTTATGGAATTAAACAATTAATTATTTTTGTATGTGAAAACAAGATTCACACCTAATCCTCACCGAAAAGACTAAATTAAACACATTATTATTAAGGGGACGAGGAGCTTTCTAGGTTTATCTTCAGTGAAAAAATTTATCTTCACCTTTCCTATAACTCTATTGTAGCTTTAAATAAGGTAAGAAGAGTACCTTGGAATTTTTTGGGTGAAAAACCAAGTAGGTCACCAACTTTGGTCTAGTGCATTGGAATTCTTGGGTGAAAAACCAAGTAGGTCACCAACTTTGGTCTAGTGCATTGGAATTCATTAAAGAGTTGGTCATTGGAGCTGCTTCAAGCTAGGAGTGAGCATCGTCACCAACCTACATTGAATATTTTACACTCCCTAGGGTTAATGATACTTTAAATTGATTGAATAACTTAAACATGATTCTACCTTCAATGGATATAGTTTAAAGATGGGCATTCATGTATAATCTCAAAACATTATTGTAAAATTTTTAGGTTATAAATTCTTGGTCACTGTAAATGGATGGAAGGAAGTATATTAATTTTTTTTTACTATAAATTCATATTATTGTTAATGTTAGTATATAATTTCTTGATTATATGTAATTAATAGGAATTTTTATATTGAAATTTTTTTACATAAAATAATTTAACATATTTAGAAGAAAAAATAGGGGTGAAAATGTGGGGCTATAAACTATGGATGATACATAAACTATACTTGTAATCATACATGCAATTATATCAAATCATAAATCAACATATACAATGAAATCAACTCCCTTGTTTTGTTATAAGAAATGTAACAAGGGAGTTGAGTTTAAATCTAGATGGTTTCAATTTACATTTCAATCCAAGACAAGTAAAATTTTTCATCAATGCACATTAAACATATCCGACCATTGGACAAGCATATTTTGTACTAGATTTTCAATCAGGATTAGAGATGTGGGTCAAATCCCACCAAAAGTCGGAGAAGTGCTTCGAGTCTCTTGTTTGAAAGAAATTTTCATACAAAACTATACTGCAGATGATTTATTTACATTGTGTCCATACTTTTTACCAAAAAATCCAACAAGTTTTTCATTAATGCACATAGAAAAACTAGTTCCAGTTAATTACATTCTAGAACATATATATATATATATATATATACATATAACATTTTTCATCAATGCACATGTATAGAAAAACTACTTTCAGTTGATACTAGAGCACATGCTTGTACCCAAACAATTTGTACCTGTGCAAACACTTGCACAAATAACATAAGCAGCTCAATTTTTAGTTGAGTATTGGAAGTTCTAAAACATATTTAATCCAAAGATAATAAATTGTTGGACAATTCACTCAAAAAATTCTAATGGAATTCCATCCTCTATAATCCGTTCATGATCGGATTTTGACATTTTCCATCTCTTAATTTTTTATTTTTTCTTTGATTGAACTTCTATCAACTTTATGCGCGCTGCACACACCAAGTGACTATATTGAAAACTTATGGAATTAGGTTCATAGTCTTCAAAGTAAACAAAGTCTCCACTTTGATGAGTTTGTCTCAAAAAATAACCTTTCAGTATAATAGACCCTCTGTCATACTGAAATCCGTGATCTTCATAGTTCTGTAATAATTTCATTTTTAGTTCAGTGCAACGCATCAAATAATACTTCACATTTTCATCATTGTCAGTAGGTGCAATTACAGCAAAAACATCTCCTGCACAATAAAATGAATTTAACAAAATTATGCATATTTAAATTTATTTCTATATCTTTAAATCATTAGAAAGTAATTCAAATGTTACCTTCTCTAACAATATCAAAAACTCGATCACCATCGGATGATATTGTAGTTTCCTCTAATTGCATTTCTTCAAACATTGCAACAAACATTTTTCCCTTTGTATTTAGCTCTGTATGTTTCCAATCGTTCACATACATTTTGTTTTCACAAACGCCATTGGATTTTGTGTTTGCCTATGCAAACATCACAAAAACAAGAATATTTTCTTTATCCAATGCAAATACATTTCTCGACAACTTTGTTTGAATTGAATCTACCTGTCCATTTTATTGCTTCAACGTCATTTCCAATTGATCTATCTACGCCTTGATTCCAAGGTTTAAAACCCTTTTATATGAAAAATTAGAAGAAGAATTTGTAAATATGATATCAAAATACAATCAAAGATAATCATTGCATGATAAATGTACAATGTTTAAAATTAGATTTCCAATATAAATTAAATTGAATGTACCTTCGCACTTCTCTTGATGGGTTTCTCTCATGGCTTAGAGCAGCGATGCACCATTGAACAAATTCTTCAGCGTTCACAAGTCGGCTTGCAGAGTGGTTCATTTGATATCTTCGAAGTACTCGTTTTATGCATGCTCTTGCACCGTCATGTTCTCCTTTTCCATGGCCAGTTTCAAATAAATTCCAACAATGTTTAATGCAAGTCTTCTTATGAAGACAACACAACCAAAAGAATGATCGTGCAGATTTGAATTGACCTGCGCATCCATCTGACCATATCCAATGTTCATTGAATGTTATTCCACGATTTTTCAATGAATCATAAATTTTTCCAAAACAATGTTGTACAAAACATGTATCATGTGTACGATCGTCACCGATATAAAGTGATATTCTTTAATGATATGTCGATTCACTCGTGCTTTCTAATATGATCGACATTTGTTCAAGATGTCTATATAGAATATGGATGAGCATGGAGACTTGGTCATAATGATAGTATTCACTCTGAATTTCTTTTTGTGGAACAAATGTGTAGTTTTATGCAAAATCAATAACTGACAAAATGGTCCCTGGTGGAAAAAATTCACGAGATTTTTTGAATTGCAAGTCTTGCCATCGAGCTCTATGGGAATGCTTGGTGTATTTGTAAATTTCTGCCTCAAACTTTCTCAAAAAGTCTATCACAAAAATTTCGTCTTCTAGTAATTTAATTCTTTTAACACTATTTGCACCTTGAATCGATGTATCGATATATTCATATCTCTTCCATTTCACTTTCATGTTGGAAAATGATTGATCATTTATATCAATACGATATTTTTTTTGAAATTTAGTCAAATTTCCACAATCATCGCATTTTTTACCACCAACACATTTGTTTTTGTAAAATAGTTCATCGCTTTCTCTTCACATAGAATTTGAGATATGAATTCATGGATAGTGGAAGGAGGAGGTGAATCCTTCCATAATGTTCTACCGAAATCAAGGAATGTGTCATAATATAACTCAAATTCCACATGATAACGACAACAAGTGTCGCGTATGGTGATAGGTTTTACATACCATGGTTTTTGTTGAACAAAAGCACTGAGTGAAACATGAATTTGACGATTCTCTTCTTTGAAGTTGTTGAATAACTCTATCTGAGTGGTTTCCAAGAGATGTTTTTCATGTTCTTTGTACTGATTTTGTGCTATTATTCTTCGCATCACATGCCTTGCAGTTGGTGAAACACGCCAATTGTTCTTCCAATATTCATATATTATTTTTTTAACATTTTCTCCAAGTCTATCTTTGTATGGTTGCCTACAAATAGCTCTCCAACAAGCGAGTTCATCATTTACATCTATTTGCAACCGAAATTTCTGATGTTTGTGCAAAGTTTTTCGCGAGGTTCCCAGTGCTCGTGCCATAGATGTTACCAAACGATTCTCTTGAGTACTTGAGGAAACCATTTCCATCTGTATTCCTCTACGTACAATTGAAACATCTTTCTCTCTAGATCTCTTAATTGACTTTATAGCACTATTCATATTTTTTATCACCTCTTCCTTCATTTTTTTATCTTTGGTTGATTTTCGAATACCCAATAGTGTCGTAGCTTCTTTTAATTTCCTTAATGATAGGAGACTTTTCAACATTTGAGCCTGAACTGTCACCCGCTCATTTAAGAAATACTTTTCAAAAATTCAGTTAACACGATATCGTATAACATGGTCAATTTTTTTATCTCCATATGTGTGAGTGTCAACATTTTCTAACATCTCATTATCGATAGTGATTTCATCTGTACATATTTGAAAAAATAGTACATATTCAATAAATAACTAAATTAATAAATATATCTAAAATTTCAAATATTTTTCAATAGATCAATAGATCATAATATTTACATTTACATACCTGCTTCAATTTCTTCTTGAGGTTGATTTTTTTCTTCAATATTTTGAGGAATATCTCTGTCTGTTTACATTAAACAAAATATTTTTCAAACTAGTTCATCAAATAAAAATTAAGCTTCACATTTTACATTAGGAAAATTTTAAATATATCAATAGATCATAATATTTACATTTACATACCTGCTTCAATTTCTTCTTGAGGTTGATTTTATTCTTCAATATTTTGAGGAATATCTCTGTCTGTTTACATTAAACAAAATATTTTTCAAACTAGTTCATCAAATAAAAATTAAGCTTCACATTTTACATTAGAAAAATTTTAAATATATCAATAGATCATAATATTAACATTTACATACCTGCTTCAATTTCTGCTTGAGGTTGATTTTATTCTTCAATATTTTGAAGAATATCTCTGTCTATTGACATTAAACAAAATATTTTTCGAATTAGTTCATCAAATAAAAATTAAGCTTCACATTTTACATTAGGAAAATTTTAAATATATCAATAGATCATAATATTTACATTTACATACCTGCTTCAATTTCTGCTTGAGGTTGATTTTCCTCTTCAATATTTGAGAGGGCTTCTAACTTTCTTTTGCGAGATTGTCTCGTCTCTTCTCTACGTTCCTTAGGGTCTCTTTTTCGATCATATTTTATCGCACAAGTTCTTAGATTTCCCATGATAATAGGGTATGAAGTTCAAAAAATTTCCTTCAAAAAATTAGACAATAACTCAATTACAAAAATATCACAAAATATTTAATTTAAAAAAATTCAGTGTAATTTTTTTGCAAAAAATACATGGAACGAAGCTCAAAAGATTTACTTCAACAAAAATTCGAGAGAAAAATGTCTTATAAAAATGAAACGAAGCTCAAAAGATTTACTTTAACTCAAAACACGTACATACCTCCAAGAAATGTCTTCTGAATGTACGTCCAAGAAATTTTTCTAAGTTCAAAACAATTTTTGCCAAAATCAGGCCGCCTCCAAGAAATGTCTTCCAAAAAAAATTCTTTAAACCCAAAACAATTCTTTGTAAAATCAATTTGCTTCCAAGAAATGCTAAACCCAAACTTTGAAGATAATTTTTTGAACCCAAACCAAGATCTTTGTAAAATGAGATGAAATCCGCGAAATGTGCGAAAATTGTGAATCATTTCGTGACAATTTATATTGCCGCGAAATGTGTTTTAGTAGGGGCTTCGCAAAACTTTCCGGCCGACGGAGAGTTATACAATAGTTCGGCCGAACTTTTGCTTAAAAGTTCGACCGAAATATTGTGACGTTAGATTTAACGAGCCTTCGACGGAAAACATAGTTCGACCGAACTTAGATTAAAAGTTTGGCCGAACTAATGCGTCACCAATTACGCAAAAACCAGGCTCTGAATACGGTTTTGAAACTTTGGACTGATTAAACTCCATGAAAGGTTGTTAATTAACTTTCGGAACCAAGACAAACATTTTCAGAATTGAATCTACTTTCAGGAAATATAACTTTTATGGAATTTCATAAACGTTTATTAATTTTAATTATTTTCTAATAAAATGGGTGCAAACAATTTCTAAGGGTCTTTGTGATTCAGTGAAATCAAAATTTTGTATCTCCCAAAATACATTGTAAAAAAAATTGAAAAAATTATGGGGCATTACATTGGTCCATCTTCTCTAATGGGTAGCTTTTAGATTTTTAGTTTATAACTTATATGTTAAGAAATTTCTTGCGACGCGAAACATATCCAAAAAACACAGTTTTTCGTTTTGGACTAGTTCAAAAAATTCTAGTAATTATGATATGCATCCATTGGCTTTGTAAATATGACGAAACCAAAGTAGACTCTATCTAGATTGTTGTAACACATTTTTTTTCTCAAAAACACAAATTTTCAATGAATACAACATTGCGTCATAACATGACTTCTTATGAATCCTTTGATTGTTAAGAAACACACACTCAAAGAAACACTAAGTTGACATATCAAATCTGCATAAACAAATTTCAAAAAATAAGTAATATAAAGCTAAAAAAATTTCTCACAACTTTTATTTTTATCGCAAAATGAATTTCTACACAAAAAAATTGTTATAGTTTGCAGAAAGTTGAAGAACCGAAAAAATGAAAATTGTTTCTCAAAAAAGGGCAAAAAGTGTAACCCAGCTTCACATTTTCACATATATGCATTAATTGGTCAAAATAGAGTGAATATAGATGGTATATGGATGGATATCATGGTAATAAAGTGTATATATTTAAACAAAATTGGATAAAAAATGAGGGCCAACAGTCATATTTTCATTGTTTTCTTATATGTTGATGACATGATTTTTACATGTGATCTTGAGTTAGATGAATTTAAAGTAGCCATGATGAAAGAATTTGAGATGAAATATCTTGGTCTCATGAAATATTTTCTTGGCATAGAAGTTGAGAAATCTGAAAAATGAATTTTTATTTGTCAGAATAAATATGCAAAAAATTTGTTGAAAAGATTCAGGATGGAGAATTGAAAACCTGTCCCTACACTAGTTGCAACAAGTACGAAGTTAAGGATGATGAAGGATCAGATGTCAATCCAAATCTATTTAAAAGATTGGTTGGCAACCTCATGTATCTCACAACTACAAGACCAGATATTATTCAAGGAGTAAGTTTGATTTTCAGATTTATGGAGATTCCAAAATACACACATTGGAGTGTGGGAAAAATACTTCTGAGATACATAACATGAACTAGAGAATTTGGCATAATGTATGCAAGTACAAAAAATAAATATTGGATTGAATTTACAAATAGTGATTTTGTAGGTAGTTTGGATGATAGGAAAAGCAGTTCCGGTTATGTGTTCCATCTTGGTTCAGGTGTGATTTAATGAGCATCTAAGAAGCATCCTATTGTGACACTATCCTCAACAAAAGTAGAATATGTAGCAGCAACATCAAAAACATGTCAAGAAGTATGGTTAAGAAGAGTATTGTATGGACTCAAGTAGAAACAACAAGGATCAACAACAATATATTGTGACAACACCTCAACGATTTCACCATCCAAGAATTGTGTGTTTCATCAAAAGAGCACTTAGCCTATTGATACCAAATATCACTTTATTAGAGAACATGTGAGCAATGGAGAAGTTCACTTAAAGCCTTGTAAATCTAGTGATATATTTACTAAGTCATTAGAAAAAATTGTGTTTGAGTTTCACAAAAGAAACTTGGGTGTTGTAAGCCTAGCTGAGATATAGACCAACATGCATGTTTTAATTTTCATGAGTCATGTTTTAGTTTAGTGATCGTAATTAAGGGTGGGTGTTAAATTAGTTAACTAACTCTTGCATGAAGATTTTGTTATATTTAGAGAGTCAGATAACTGAGTGTTGATTCAAGTCAAGTTATGTGATAGATGGATTTAAGTGAGTAGTTTTCATGTCGAGTTATATTAGGTGAGTCGCTAGTTGGAAAAAGTTAAATATCCTTCACCGGGTTCATTGTAATAAATTGAATTTTGTGTAATCAATAGAAGAGCCGCAGCTCGTGTGTGTTTTGTGTGTGAATTATTTGTGTTATTTGTGTCTTTAAATATCCTTTTCCTTTCCAACAAATGTCACACAAATCATGTCTGTCAAATATTTTATAGTTGTCTCGGACACATTGGCTGAGAAAGAAAGTTCATTATCCTCAACGCCATCAAAAATGTCTTGCATTGATAGAAAAACCCAAATAAGACAAATATTTTGCTTCTACTTGTTTAATTTGAAATATTTTCTCTTCTTCAACTCTGTCTTGTGTTTCCACCCTTTTTCTTGCTGCTAAAATCAAGATTCAGTAGAAAAGTTACAACACTTAAATGTACGAGTCTGCAAGATAAATGTGAAAAAAAGAGAAGACAAATAAACCAAAAATATGAAAAAATAAAGCATAACATGTGAGTTAATGCATTGTTTCTATAAGGTTAACTCTTTGAGAAGATGTTTGATTTTAATAGAAAATTTACATTAGTAATGTTGTCCATAAAATACAAATTTATGCCAAAGAATCTCTCGAGATAAAACAACCATAGTTCCACAAAGGGTATATATTCCTTTACTTAAAATATGAAATACCATAAAGAGCAAGAAACCAACTTCGAGGTGTAGTAATGTATATAGAATTTCATTATAACTTCAATATGCTCGAGAATGCTTGCCTGCATTTGTTTCATTCACTGCTTTCTTCATAGTTCATGAGTCGTTTTTGTAAGGTTAACTCTTTGAGAAGATATTGGATTTTAAAAACAAATCTACTTTAGTGATACTATCCATAAAATACAAATTCATACCAAAGGATCTATCTAGATAAAACACATAGTTCCACAAACAATACTATTCCTTTACTTAAAATATCATAAAGAGCAAGAAACCAACTTGGAGGTGTAGTTGTGTATACAAAATTCCATTCTGACTTCAATATTGCAGGGAATGCTTGCCTGCATTTATTTTATTCATTTCTTTCTTCACAGTTTCAATGGCTACTATATCAATGATGACGGTTTTCACAATCTGACATAGGTTGTATCCAAAAAGAAGACAATGTTACAAAGAATGTTCAATTTTTTTTTACAAAACCAGAAGAACCATTCACAAAATTATAATGGGCAATGTGTTAGCCATCCTTAAGTATGAAAATGATTTGAAGGTATTTTCCCCATAGGATATTAAACAAGAAACCTGAAAGAATTTTGGAGTTTGTATTCATCCTTATTTGAAAACATAAACCAAATATGGTCTCTCTTTCACTATTTTCTTAGTTTAAGTATGAGGGGTTTCCGCAATGCATTATATTAGATATCATTTTTGGGATTCAACTGCGTTAAGTAAGTCATTCATCTATGACCATTTCCATGAGAGGTAGTCAATTTCTCATGATTTTTGAAAATTCCACTTAGTACTCATTGCATCGGGTGATGCTCCCACTTCTTCATCCCTGTGAGCATCACACGATGCAATGAGTGCTAAGTGGACCATTCAAAAATCATGAGAATTAGTCAGTTATGACTACCTCTCATGGAAATGGTCATAGATGAATGACTTACTTAACACAGTTGAATCCCAAAAATAATATCTAATATTTTCTTAATTTTACCTTTGCGAGTTCCACTTCAAGTTCTTTAGCAACATCATTATTTTGGTCAAAAACTTCATCCAAGTTCATCGTTAAGATGCTTCCTCAAATGCCAAATAATATATTTTATAATAAAAAGTAAGATAAAAAAATACAATAATATATCAATTTTATAAAACTTAACTTATCTTTTGTAATATAAAAAAATTATAGAATAGGCTATATTTTGTAATATAAAAAGTCATAAAATGTGAAATAATATATTTTTAAATAGAAAGTAAGATAGAAATTTACAATAATATATAAATTTTATAAAGTTTAGTTTATCTTTTGTAATATATTCATAGAAAAATATAATAATATATATTTGAGGCTATCTTTTGTAATACAAAAATTTATAAAAAAATATAATAATATATAATAACGGATTGTACATGTGTCCACTTAAAATACTCTATAACTATTAGGTGGCAAAAAAGCGATGAAAATAATATAAATAAATATTGGGTGGCAGAAAGGTATAAAGAAATGATTGATCAAGATGAAGTTTTTGTACTGTTCCTGCGCTTTAATTAAGCCGTGCCTTTCAACTGGATAATATCTTCCCCTCCTAGTCTATATTTCTTTCTTGGCTCCATATTATTCTCTTTCAAATGAATTATACCAAAGAAGCAGCACAGTGCACCTTCAAAAATTCCTTCTCCCTGTCTTCTTTAATTACTTTACCACGTATAGCATGAACAACGATGGGTTCCAATTATATTCTTTGCACACTCCATTGAGTTTGGAACATTCCTGCAACATAGTGTTAAATATGTGCAGGCAGGCAGAATGAGAATTCAAGAACAGTCCCAAAACTTTCAGGGTTGTTTTACTGTTTCTAGCTCAGTAGATTAGATTGTGATCATCTGAGAATGGCGGTGGTAGTGAAAGAACCGATAGTGTTTCGGAAGGAGTGGGTTTAAAAAGTGCAAGTTATATTAAATAATAGAAAATCTCTAGAAAAGGCGGATAAGATTCCGCGCGTGGTTGTTCCTCTATTGGATGCGAAACCAGAGGCGTACATACCACACTTCGTCTCTTTGGGGCCTTACCACCATTGGACGTTGGAGAAAAATATTGCGGCCTCTTCTTCTGTGGGAGATAGTTATGAGTTTCGCCAGCTGAAGATGTCAGCTGTGGAGGCATACAAAGTCCAGACAGTGGCTATGTTTTTGCGCAATCGTGGCAAGAGCTCGGATGTTGTAGTTAAAAAGATCAAAGAGATGCAACAGAAAATTGAGGATTTCTTTGACTGGAATATTAAAAGGGCAGGGAGTACCCTGAGCACTTCGCACTTATGATGGCCATAGAGTCATATTCTGTCAGTTTGGGCAATCAGGCGATGACATGAAAAGGCTTGAAGTCTCTATAAAGTGTGACATTCTAAAGTTCGAGAACTAGATTCTGCTATTTCTCTTGAGAAGTGTATTTGGCATAGAAAATGAAGCTTTAAAAAAAGTAGAGAGCTTCAATGAGCTATTGGAGAAGACGTAAAAGAAGTTGTCTCCTTTCAACCAGATCGACATAGCAAACAATGATACCGAAACAAAAAAGAATGATCAGCATCATTTGATCAATATAAGTGAGATACTAATACAAATCGATGATTAGCTACATTTGTTGGGTTACTTGCACACAATAGTTACACTACTCGTGGGGTTGATGAAAGTAATCGATGTAGGAAGGTGGCCAAAGTGAACCCGATTTCAAAAAGTGAAGCACGAACTCGAAAAGATTGTTGGAGCGGTGTTCGCTATTCTCAAATTCAAGCATCCATAAAAGGAAGGTCGCCGACATGATATTATAAACTCATACAATGCAGGGGTTTTGGTAAAGGCCAACATTATATTCAGTCCCTTCTCCAGCCTAATTGAGAAAGACTCGCGGGACAAAAAAATTTCATATCAGATCCAATTCGAAAAATAATCTGGAACACTCTACCTTCCCCATATCACCGTAACCGAAGTGCAGATAGAAGTGTTCCTTACGAACATGCTTGCCTTGGAGTTAAATGATGCCACTCGGGGTGACCACGTGACGCACTACGTTGGGTTCATGGACTACCTCATCAACACGGCAGAGGATGTTCGACTGCTCCGGGAGTCCCAAGTCATTGATTGCGGAAGTCTAATGTTAACCGACCAGAGCATAGCCGATATATGGGATGGCATATGTCATCCTATCTTCACAGGCCGCCTGGATCCTCCTGAGGATCTCAACAATGCAATAGAACAAGTGCTAATAAGGAAATATTACATGAGCATATTCAACAAGCTGTTGTGGGAATTCTATTGGGAGAATCTGTCAAAAGGAAAGGGCATAGCTCTATCAATGATGATTATAGTAGAAATTCTTGTGTTTGATTTTGGAAGCAGAAGTATAAAAATTTTGCAATGTTCAAAGAATTCAAAGCCTTAATAGAGAACCAAAGTGACCGTTAGATCAAGGTATTGAGTTCATATCGTGGTGAAGAGTATGATTCAAAGGCATTTCATGATTACTGCAAACAACATGGAATTAGAAGTTAGTTTACAACCAGATACACACCGCAATAGAATGGTGTAGTAGAGAGAAAAAAACATAACAATTATGAACATGACAAGGAGCATGTTGAAAGGAAGAAACTTGTCTAATGAATATTGGGAAAATGCAGTTGCATGTGTTGTTTATGTGATAAACATTTCTCCTATAAAGAGTGCGATGAACAGAGTAACAGAAGAAGCATGGTCAGGTATGTCTTGCAGTGTATCTCATCTCAGAGTTTTTGGACATATAACCTATGCACATGTGCCTAAGAAAATAAGAGGAAAATTGGATGATAAAAGTGAAAAATGCATATTTACTGGTTATAGTGAGCAATCAAAAGCTTACAAATTGTATAACCCTGTCACCAAAAAGACCATAATTAGCAGAGAATTTGTGTTCAAAGAAAAAGAGTCATCGAATGAGACTGTAGACAAAACAGTTGATGCACAAGCACCGTTGATGGAAGAGGATAATGTAGCAGAAAAAGAGCAACAAGAATCAAAAGAGAAGACACCAAACAAAGTCACACTAGCAAGGACTCCAAGATTTTCGGAGAAGCATGGATCTTCAAGCAGATCAATAGACCATAATTCTCCCAACAACCAATCAGGTGATGAATCGAGCAATGATAAGATAAATATGAGAAGTTTTAAATATATTTATGATGATTTGGATGTTAGTTCAAATTTTGCATTGTTTTCATTCCAACCTTCTTCGTTTGAAGAAGCAGTCAGAGATGAAAACTGGGTGTAAGCCATGCATGAAGAAATTCAAGCTATTGAAAAGAATGTTACATGGGATTTGGTTAATTTTCCAAAGGATAAAAATCCCATTTGTGTGAAATGGGTGTACAAGAAAAAGTTGAATGAGAAAGGTGAAATTGACAGATTAAAGCAAGACTTGTAGCAAAAGGATTCTCACAACAACCTGAAATATATTTTGGAGAAACGTTTGCTCCGATATCCAAATTGGATATAGTAAGTGGAGTTATAGCCACAACAGGTCAGAAAAAGTGGAAAGTATATCAAATATATGTCAAATCAGCCTTCTTGAATGGAATTCTAGAATATGAAATTTATGTGCAACAACCTCCAAATTATGAAGTTGAAGGTAAAGAAGATAAAGTTTACAGGTTGAAGAAAGCGTTCTATGGAATTTAGTAAGAACCTATATAATGGTATAACATAATCAACATCTACATGATTAAGAGTGGATTTTGTAGAAGCAACATTGAGCCTACCTTATACACAAATGTAAATGAGCATGGTCATTGTTGGGTCTGTTTACTGGGTAAACTAACACAAGTATTTTATTATCAATTCAGGCTTGTAGAACTTAAAAGCATCTCCAGGATATATGTTTCAACTATAGTCAAGTTTAGAATATGAATTATTGGTATTAAAGGAAATGCATATTACAAATATAGAAATTAACTAAATAATTTCTAATTCAATTATGTCAAAAGTAGAAGAAGAAGCTCCTAACTTAGGAGAACTTGTTTGTCCTTCTCTACACTACTAATCCGTGAATCAGAAACCAAAATCCACTAATGAACAATATATCAAGATGCATGAAATAATAATAGAAGAGGCTCCTTATTAAGGATATCCTTGTTGTCCTTCATTACAAATCCATTCATTATTAATTCCATTGTTAGAAAACAGGAAATTCAGAAAATCACTTAAAAGCAAGAAAGATGAATTCTAGTTTCTAGTTCTTGATCAAATAGAAGGAATGTTTAACTTAAACACTAGTTAGACCCTTGATATGCAGAATATAAATTAGAATTAGATTCATAAGAAATCATAAGATATCATCATACATCTAATTAACTGATTAAGCATGAAACAAAACTATTTCAGGGAATTGCAACTAAATTAACCGGAAAGTGCACTTAGCTCGGTGTGGGGGCCCTCCACCCCAGACTCG
Organism: Pinus albicaulis; assembly: GCA_034641835.2. NCBI lineage: Eukaryota > Viridiplantae > Streptophyta > Pinopsida > Pinales > Pinaceae > Pinus > Pinus albicaulis. The sequence goes on from JAXQQM020078625.1 coordinate 90,484, forward strand.
CACACTGGGAGTACTTCAGCTACTGAAACTAAATCAATCATTCACCATATAACATAAAATGAGATAGAACATGTTCTTCAATTAGTTCTCAAAGTTTCAGAAATATCGAAGTGAAGTTATACAAAATCTACATATGAATGCCTTCAATGTCTTAGGCTTAAATAGAGAAATATGAAACAAACTCATCTAAAATGTCTCCAACAGCCATGTCTATCCTTATCCTATCTATTCTGGTCGATCTCATCCATCTCATCTCTCAAAATCTTGAAAATCCCATAAAATGCTAAATTTGACTTATTTCCTAGGGATTTCCATAAAAACAGGTCATGTTTGACCTCCTTTCACCGAGCTTGCTTAATATCGGTTTGAACGAACCAATAGGTGTACATCCATTCTTAGTTCCCAATATTTCTATAAAAATTCTCAACTCGATCTCAAGTGTCCTGCAAGTATGACATAAATGAAACCATTATAGGAATTTCCGGTCTAGTAAAAAATGCAACTAAAATTCATTTTTTTTAAAAACTTCTAAAAATTGCAAAACTTAATTTACATGCCTAGATATGCATTAATTGATCAAAATAGAGTGAATATGGATGGTATATGGATGTATACTTAAACAAAATTGGATAAAAAACGAGGGCCAACATTTCCCCCTTGCTGATGTACAAGCATGTCCTCATGCTTGCCTCTTTCTCTTGGACCTTCTGAGCTCTGATGTCGATATTGTACCTAATCTAGATGCTTCTTGTTTTGCTTCTTGCAAAGGAGAATCTATCCATTTATATTGTTCTTCCTTGTATATCGAGGCCTTGACTTTTTGTTTTTCATACTTGATCTTTCATGAGTTTTTCTCTTTGAGCCATCTGAATGCTTGCATGGAAAGAAGATTGTTCTTTGTTTTTAATTTTCCCACTTTCTCATTCAGTTTTTCATTCTCCTTGATCAAATTTTAATTTTTTTTACTGTATGTATTGTTTTCTCTCTTCAGATGTCTCTCTAGTATCCTGCTTACCTCTACTTGATTTGTCAATTATTTTATTTTTCTAAGGTTTAGCTCCTTTTATTCTTCTTTGGTGTCTTTAGAAAATTAAGTGGCTTCTATCTCATCATTATAAAAATATAAATCTCTTTCTAATGTATTTTCATAGGCCTCGTTTTGCAATATTTCAATAATTTCATCAATTTGTTTTGTTATGGGAGATGTCTCAACAATTTTCACCTCAGGTTCTTTCTCTTTACTGCTTGTGTCTGTTGGACTTATTCTTCTTTGTCTCCTGGGAATGGATAGGAAGGATGCTTCTCTTTCAATCATGATTGTATCTTGTTTCTTTTTGGACATTTCCCTTCAATAAAGAGGTGAATTAAATATACTCTTTGTTTCATGAAATGGTTAAAATTTTTCTTCTATGATTTTTTCTGCAAACTGATGTTGAGTAAGAAACTCTTTCCACATTACACCCTTGATTTTCAACTGATATTCTACAAGAATTCTGATGAGGCCTTCATGGTATATTTGTGCCTCTTTGGGTTTGGTTTCATTCTTCACATTTTCAATCATTTTGATCAATTTTTTAGAGAAAAAGTATGGAAAATTGATTTTCATTTCTCCATTGATATGCTGAAGCAATATAATATGATAGAGGTGCACTACATTGTGCCTATTGTCACATGTGAAAAATTTATGAATGATTAACACTAACTCTACCCAAGGCTCATTAAACCATTCCCTTGGAATCCCCTTGGTTCTGTCAAATGATCCCTTCCTATTTTTCTCCAGCAAGAAATTCTATCCCTTATCTCTAAATTGCAATCCCTTATATTGATACTGTTCCCCTGATAGTGGAAAATCTAAGACATGAGAAATTGACTCTGGATTTAATGGGATGACTAAGTTTCCCACCATATTTTGCTCCTGTGTGTAATTATTTATGAACTCCTCTGTAATTCTCTCATTATTCCCATTAAACTTCTGAAGGAAACCTATTAGACCAACTTGGTAAAGTTTTTATATGGTGTCGTTTTCCCAATGCTCAATCTGGAAGTCTTTTGGTTATATCGTTGTAGCCCTATGTTCTGAAAACCAATTATTTTAACCTTCCACTATCATCATTCTCATTTTGAAAAATAAAAAACTATGAACTAGATATTTGTTGAAATATGCATTATGGTGGTAAGGCTTACCTCTTTTCTGATGCCCTGACAAAGAAATGAAATCAACTTTCTTCAACCTTTGTTCTCTTGAAAAAAACGAGAAAAATGCTTCCACAAACACAAAATTTTGATATAGAAATATTATAAAAACAAAATAAACATGTTTTTATTAAACTATTTCTCATATTCTATCCTCTGTTTCATCAAAATTTTAAAAAAATCCCTCTGTCTCTATTGCAGAATTCTTTGTCTCTAAATTGACTTTGTAGAAAAATTAAATTTTTTTATGCCACAGTGTCTTTTTGTTCTTGAATTCACACATAATTCCTTCTCTATTAAGACAAAATCACCATGAATTCAGTTTGAAATGACCTAGGCTCAATATGTGCAAAAAAATCAAAGAATGGCTCACTGTATATATGTCAACATTCACCAAATAAATCATGAAATGTCTTCATTGTGTTTTCAAAATCCATAAAAAAACATTTCTCTCTATATAAAAAGATCATAAAAGCATTTTTACCATGTTTTTACTACTCAATTCATAATTCAATATTTGTTTTTTCCAAAATTCATCAAAAATCACTTCTTTGTTTCGAAAATTCTCACTGTGCTCATAAATGAAACGAATTTTCCCATACAGACCATACATGGATGAAATGAATTATGCCCATTGTGTGTTAAAAAATAGGAAAAATTATGTTCTCTGTATGTATCAAAATCAAAATACAAAACTCTGTGTTTTCACATACAACCATGCATGAGGAAATTGCGAGATTACCTGACCTAGCTGAAGTGATTTTTGTGATATTTCTGAGATAAATTAAGTTCCTATGTTAGAAAACACCAATTCAATCAGAAATATCCTTTGATATTTCCAAGGATTTGTTCATAAAATCAAGGAAAATTCTTGTTTAATGGTGGCAGAGATAATTTTAAACGGTGGCAGAGACACTCATTTATAACTTGTAGTTTAACTTTTGTTCAACAAAAAATCCCGAGATTTACTTATTCTAAATATTCGTTGCACTAATAAGAGAAATCCGAGTTTGTTCTTACCTTCTTTCTCCACGATATCTCTACACTTTGTGGTGTGTTTGATGAACATGACTGCCACATATCTTGGATCAAATCTCAGTCAACATTAATGCTTAACTCTGCTCTTCTTCTTACCTCTCCGTTCCTCCATTGCTATATCTCATGCTTGCTTCTCTCGGCTTGAGTTCCTCTGTTTCATTCATGGACTTCCTGTGTTTTCTCTGTCAATTTTTTCTTCATAAGGCGTTTCAAACGCATGCTGATGGTTTGTACAACGTTCAACTTCCTCTCTGAGCCTGCAATGGCTACGATGGTGAATAAAATCGCAAATTACAGAGGTCTGTGGGTTTAAAAATGGTGGAGGCGTTATTATTTGCATAGGGTTTGTTTTAATTTTATATCACTGTTTTTTAAAATTTTTGTTAACCATTTTCTATGCATCGACCTTTGACTGAGATGCCCTCGTGGCTTAGTATTTCTAAATTGTTTTGCGTACTTTCTCCACGACGTATACATCCATAACTCAAGTTCTATGTTTTACTCATTACGCTTCCCATATCTCATTTCTCATTCATGACTATGCTGACCACGTTCTCTGCTGCCTTCATTTCTTTCCATACCCATCGAAAGGCATCATATTTTCGTTCTTCCCATTGCATCATTTCAACTTAGGTTATGTCCTTTTTATTGCTCATTGCATTTTTACTGAGTTTTTTATCACAATTTCATTATTAGCCACATGAATCACTCTATAAGTTTTGCATATTATTGTGCCATTCCATCAAATGTTATATATATATATATATATATATATATATATATATATATGCACATTGTGCCTTTTAGCTTAGGTTTTCAACTTTGTTTTGTTTAATCTAATTTTAAAATAGAATGGTCATGTTTAAAAATAATTTTTTATCATGACGCTAACCTTTGTTTCTTTTGTAGGTCCAATGAGAATTTTATATTTGAGGCTTTCATTTTTTATCCTTATGTCTAAGAAAATTAGGATTGATGTGATATGGTATATGGAATATGGAATGAAATATGGTATATGGAATGATAATTAAATGGGTAGGATAATGGATATGGATAAGAATATAATGGGTAGAATAATGAATAGGGGTAGGAATATAATGAGTAGAATAATGAAGGTAGTGAAATGTAGGTAAAATATGCATATCAAGCATTGAATTAGTCTTAACAATCTCTAGGATATTTAAAAAAAAAACAAAACTTTAAGAGCAAAATTTTCACTTACTGTACTTGTACTCCCATAATTTGATTGATGTCAATGATGTCCTTCTGTCAAATGATGGTCGACAATGTATTTATTATCATAACGATGGCTCTTACAGAATATGTAGAGACTTTATTTATCCTTCGTGTTTTCGCATCTGATTAGATGTTGTTCATGTCCCTTCTGCAATTTATATTTTATATTTTAGGTCCCTATGACATGTTCGTTAGACTTGAATGTTGATGTAGTTAAGGTCCCTTCTGTAGTGATATTATAAATAATGTTTTCAGGTCCCTTCTGACATATAATTTTAAACAATGTTTCAAGTTGCTTATGTCATATGATACAGGTCCCTTTTGCATAATATTCTCAATGGTATCTCAGGTCCCTTCTGCACAATATTTTCAATGATGTATCAGATCCCTTCTGCATATTATGTCCAATGATGTATGAGGTCCCTTTGTACTTGTAATTAAGGTTCCTTCTTCAATTCAGCTGCTCAAACTATTTACATAGTTTTATTACAAGATACCCCCTTGCTGATGTTAAGACTTGTCCTCAAGTCTTGCATGTATTGGATGATTAAATCTGCAAAATCATACTAAAGTAAAAACAAAACAAAAATAGAATTCATGTTGGCCAAACAAGTTGGTTTTCCAATATGAATTCGAGTTTGTGTTCTTCCAGTCTCCTATATTTTCACAACCAAACTCTTTTATTTATTATTATTATTATTCTTCTGGAATCATAGAAGGCATATTTCTATGCTATTCCATTAGTTCCAGATCAGTATTTGTTGAAATTGTTTTCATCAAATCATCTTTATTTATAGGTTTATTGTAGAATTTAAGCCTATTTCCATTAACTACAAATGAAATAGATGCTTCATCTATTGTTTTTATTCTAACCGCTCCATTGTCGAAGATCTCTTCAATCTCATATGGCCCAAGCCAATGAGTTGTAAACTTTGCCCTGACATATTTAAACTTGGAGTCAAACAATAGTGCCCAGTCTCCCTTTTGAAAAACCTTATTCTCAATGAATCGATAATGCCATTATTTTCTCTTGCATTAATGATGTATGTTCCATTTCCTACTGTCTTATTTCATCCAGTTCATTTAATTGATTCACTCTTTTTGCTTGTGCTTAAGAAAATTCCATTCCAAACTTTGCTGCTAGTTTGAATGTATGTATTTGAAACTCTATGGGTAATAAGACTTCTTTTCCATACACCAACTGATATGGAATGAGCCCAGTTGTGTTTTTTCCTGTTATCCTATATTCCCATAGTGCATCTCTCAATTTCTCTAACCAGTCCTTTCTATTCATTTGTACAGTTTTCATCATGATATTCTCCAAGACTTTGTTTGGTGACTCCACTTGTCCGTTTGCTTGAGGGTGGTACGGAGTTTATTTTCTATGTTTGAGATTGTACTTCTCTATAAGATCTCAAACAAGCTTGGATGTGAACTGTGTGCCTTGGTCAGTTACAATATGTCGCAGAACTCCATACCTTACAAATATTTCTTCAAATAGAAAAGAAACCATTGTATCTTATGTTGCTTGTGCCACTCCCTTTGCCTCCACCCACTTAGTAACATAATCTGTACATACTAGGATGTACTTATTTCCATTTGATGATGGGTTTATTGGTCCCACAAATTTTAGAGCCCATTTCTCAAATGGTTCTATGAGTACTTGTGGCTTTAATGGAATTTCATCTGATGCCACTGGTGTTCAAATGATTTTGAAAATACCACATCTCTTTACATAGGCTTTGGAGTCTTTGAAGATTGTCGGCCAGTAGTAGCCAAGTTTGACTACTTTGTATGACGTCCCATTATCTGCAAAATGACCACCACATGGATCTTCATGACGTGTTTTCAAAATATCTATAATCTCGTCTTCTCTAACACATTTTATTATTATCAGATCAAAACTAGTATAAAAGAGGTGACCATTGACCCAACTATATCTATCAATTTCTATAATTATATTTATTTTATGTTTATATGTGTAATGGGATGGTAGGATTTCAGATGATAAATAGTTGGCTATATCTGCAAACCATGGAGTTTTGACAGTTATAACAAATAGATGTTCATTTTGGAAATTATCTGAAACTAGATTTAGATCACTAGGTGAATGAAGTCTTGATAGAAAGTCTGCTACTTGATTATCCTTACTTGGTTGATCTTGTACAGTGATGTTAAATTCTTGCATCAATAACAACCATCTAGTAATTCTGCCATTTGTAATTACTTTGTTCATTAAATATCTTATGGTTGAATGATCTGTGTGAATGAATACTTGATAACCTGTTATGTAATGCCTAAAATTATTAACTGCATGCACTACAACTAACATTTCTTTCTCTGTAACAATATAGTTCAATTTTGCCAGTGTTAAGTTTTTTCTTATGAAGTATATGGCATAATTAAACTGGTTCTCTTTTTGTCTAAGTGATGCTCCTATAGTAGTGTGAGATTCATTAATAGATATATGAAATGGAAATGACCAATTAGGTGCACGAAGAATGGGTGCAACTAACAAATTTTCTTTTAATATCTCAAATGCATTCTGACAATTATTTGTCCATTGGAATTCCACATATTTTTCAAGTAGCTTGAATAAAGGCAGAGCTATTTTACTGAAATTTTCAATAAATATCCTATATTAGCTTGCATAACCCAAGAAACTTCTTACTTCCTTTTGTGTTGTGGGTAGCATTAAATTCACAATGAATTGTATTTTTGTTGGATCCACCTTAATTCCTGAAGAAGAAATATGGTGTCCCAACACTATTCCCTCAGTTAACATCATAAATCATTTTTCATTACTGAGTTATAGATTTGTATCTATGCATATTTTTAAAAAAAAATCAATATTTTTTAAACAATCATCAAATGTTCTACCCTACACAGTGAAATCATCCATGTAGACCTTTACGCATTCATGGATCAGGTCAGCAAAGATTGCTAGGACTACTCTCTAAAAAGTAGCAGGTGCATTAAATAAACCAAAGGGGAAAACATTATATGCGTATGTTCCCCATGGACAAGTAAATGTTTTTTTATATTGGCCTTCTAATGCTATCTTTATCTGATTGTATCCACTAAATCCATCAAGAAATGAAAAGAATTTCTTCCCAGCTAATGAATCTAGCACTTGATCAATAAATGGTAAAGGAAAATGATCTTTTAATGTGGTCTTATTGAGCTCTCTGTAGTCTACACAAATTCTCCACTTTCCATTTTTCTTAGGCAACACAACTAAGGGAGAAACCCATTGACTATCAGAAATAGGATAGATGAATCCAACTTCTAACAGTTTCTACAATTCCTCTTTCACTATTTACTTCATCATAGGGTTCATCCTTCTTTGCGGTTGTCTTACAAATTTGATTTGATCATTAATGTAAATGTGGTGGATACATGTATTTGGATGAATCCCCTGCATGTCTGTGTAATCTCAGAGAAAAGCTTCTGAGTATTTATGTAACAATGCTATTACCTCTTGTCCTTGTGATGATTGTAAGTTATTACCAATATTCAAATTTCTTCCAGGACTGATTTCGATGATTTTACTCTTTGAATTGGTAATTTTGTTAACAAGAAAAATACATTCAAATGGATTTTTAAGTGATTGAATAGTATAGTTTTCCTGGAAACACTGATTTAAAAGATGACTTGCAGCTTCATATTGTGTTATTCTAAGCTGCTCCAAAATATTTGGTTCTGAGATGAAAAGATCTAATAAATTCTCATTTTCTTCCTCTTCTCTAAAATTATAGACTTGATTAATACTAAGAACGGATTGAATTTTTTGTTGTTATTCTCCGTCAAGCCATGATAATAAAGAAGGAGATTGTGCCAGAGAATACAATGTAACATGTTTTCTTTCATCCCCATGTATAATAATCATACTTCGTATCCTACATCCAATAAAAGCATCTGCTATGGCTAACCATGGTCTGCCTAAAATTAATGGATGGTCTCCTAAACTTGTTTTTGGCTACAAAATGAGGAAGTCTACAGGATACTCCCATGAATCTAGTGAGATAATGATATCTTCTAACATTCCTTCTGGTACAACTTTAGATCTGTTTGCTAGTTCTAAAATTGTTGTAGTAGGTATAATATTGTTCAAGTTCAAATGTTGCATAGTCTTCGTAGTCATAACATTTATATTTTCTCCCAAATATATTAAAGTGTTTGGAACTGAAAAAATATTGATCGAGTTGCTAACCATAGGGATCCTAGGATCAACAAAGTTTTCAAATGTTGTCTTTGTAGACATGAGACTAGCTAATATTCCAATGACTTGGATTGTGGGTGGATCTCTTTTTCTTCTCCCTGATTTCTTGATGCATAACTCCTTTATTTCTTTTGCATTTATTGGAATATCTTTTATTGCCTGCAACAAAGGAATTTTGACATATGTATTCTTCAATTCATCTAGAATATCAAATTCAGGTAGATATATTGGAATTTTATGTTGTACTAACCTCTCTGGATAAGGTGGTGTCCAAGTCATAATAGATTTACCCTTCTGAATTTTATTTTTTGGTTGAGATTGTTGACTTTGTTCTCCTTGTTCAATTTTTTCTTTTGTTATTTGAGGAGAATATTTGTGTAACACCTTCCCAGACCTTAAGTGGTTGTCTTGTATGGGAAGAATGGAATATGTAGGATAGTATGTTTCCTCTTCCACATTGTATTCTGGTTTATCCACTTTGTTACTTGGATTAGCTACTGGCTGAGTTGAAAATTGTGTTGGTCTAGGAGGTGGTTGGTCAAAAGGAAGATGAAGCTGATGAGGTTGATTTAGCATTGGTGCATGATTTTGGGGTGAAAATGGGACTAGTTGATGTTGGTGGAATTGTTGGTATTGAGGGTATGGTTGTTGATATTGATACTATTGAGGGTAAATTTGTTGAGGTGGCTGGTTTCCATAACCATATCCCCTCCAACCTTGTGTAGGTTGATTTTGATATTGTTGTGGAGGCCAAGGCTGCCATGGCATTGGAGTATTCCATGAATTCTAAGGAGGATATTGAAAATTATGGGGGTTTTGTTGAGGGAATTGTTGAGGCATCCTTGGTTGCGAAGGTCTCCTTGGTGCCATATAGTAGAGAGAATCTACCCCTTGCACTTCTTCCATTTGCAACTCTTCTAATTTAGGATAGTTTTCAGTTGCATGATTCTTTGTACAAAGTCCACACACTTGTATACCTTGCAAAGGACATTCCCTAAGTGGATGTTTTTGCCCGCACTTTGGACAAAAGATTTCTAAGATTTCATCTTGTTCTTCCTTCTTCTTCTAGACTTTTAAAACATCTACTTGTGTTCCCAAAGTATTCAATAGATCTGTTTTGAAATTTTCTAGTAAAATTCCTATTTATTCTCTTGTTATTGCACTTGCTGCAGATTTGGAAGCTCTTGATGTAATATATCTTTTTCCACTTTTTTATCTTCCCCTAGATTATTTTTGACAAAGTTCAACAATTTCATCAAATGGTAGGTTCGAGATATCTCCTTTTCCAGTCACATTGAGGATATCTAAGTATTCATCTCTGATACCCTTAAGAAAAATTGTGCGGATGGTATCGAGATTTAGAGAATGTTTGGATTTTTGAAATTGTAAATAAATCTTTCTAAATACTCCTCCAAACCTTCATCTTCTTGTTGTGTAATTCTAAAAATGTCTTCTTTTGAGTCTCTAGCCCTGCAGTAAGCTTGATATTTTTTAAGAAAAAATTTCTTCATATCATCCCAAGAAGGAATTGTATGTTCTCCTAAACCCATAAACCATTTTAATGCTGCTACTTTCAAAGTGGCAAGAAAGAGACAAAGCTTGTGTGTGTCATCCGTGTATCCATAATTTCTACATAAGATATGAAATTCGAACATAAATGAATCAGGATGTTTTGTTGAGATGCCATAAAATTTAGGCTTTACAGAAGGTGGAATGTTTTTCATTTTCACTTCTTCTCCTAATATTTCTCTTGTGTCTAATATTGGAAAGCCAAAATTAGCTTCCTGATCATTATCATTTTCTTGTTCATTATCATGTAGTTTTTATTTTTTTTATTTTTTCTCTTCTTGCTTCTTCTTCTATCCTTCTAAGTGCTTATATTCTTCTGTATTCCTCTCTCTTTCTCGTTGCTTCCAATTTCCTTTCTTCCTCTCTCTTCCTTTTCCATTCCCTTTGTTGTCTCTCATATTCAATTTTCTGTTCAGGAGTCATAAGTGGCATATTATATCCTTCTCCTTCTTCAGTCATTTCCTATTTAGAGATATGTAATGTTTCAATATGAGGTTGATTTAGTTTTTCCTCAACTACCTTAATTTGTTCAAGGATAGGTTGCTCTAATTTTTCAACAACTGGTTTTCTTGTTTCCTTTTGTTTCCTAAGGAAGGAGTTTCTTTTGGTGATTGCTTTCTTTTTACTTCCAAGGCTAACAAGATCTGTCTTTCAACTAGAGTTAATCTTTGTCGTGATCTCTGTTTTTCCTCTAACTCCTCTAGAGTAGGTCTTCTAGCAACTGGTTTTGTTAGTCGTGTGGATGGATGAATTGTTGGGTTTTTTTTAACAATTATACCCTTCTGATCTCTATCTCTAGGCATAAAGAAACATAACTTAAAAGAAAAACTATGTTTTTATTGTTTTTGAGGTTTTTTTTTTTTTGTTTTTTTTTAATATTCTTATTTGACCACTTCGAAATATTTTTCCCTGACAACGACGCCAAAATTTTTGGGTATGTTTACTGGGTAAACTAACACAAGTATTTTATTATCAATCCGGGCTTGTAAAACTTAGAAGCATCTCCAAGATATATGGATTTCAGCTATAGTCAAGTTTAGAAGATGAATTTTTGATATTAAAGGAAATGCATATTACAAATATAAAGCTTAACTAAATAATTTCTAATTCAATTATGTAAAAAGTAGAAGAAGAAGCTCCTAACTTAGGAGAACTTGTTTGTCCTTGTCTACAATACTACTTCATGAATCAGAAACCAAAAACCACTAATGAACAACAGATCAAGATGCATGAAAGAAAAATAGAAGAGGCTCCTAACTAAGGAGATCCTTTTTTTCCTTCATTACAAATCCATTCATCATTAATGCCATTGTTAGAAAACAAGAAATTCAAAAAATCACTTAAAAGCAAGAAAGATGAATTCTAGTTTCTAGTTCTTGATCAGATAGAAGGAATGTTTAACTTAAAGAATGGTTTGACCCTTGATATGAAGAATAGAAATTAGAATTATATTCCTCAGAAATCATAATATATCATTATACATCTAATTAACTGATTAAGCATGAAACAAAACTAGTTCAGGAAATTGCAACTAAATTAACCAGAAAACACACTTAGCTGTGGGGACCCTCCACCCTTGCCTCGCACACTGCGAGTACTTCAGCTAATGAAAATCAACCAATAATTCACCATATAGAACAACAGAAAAGGAGATAGAATAGGTTCTTCAATTAGCTCTCAAATTTTCAGAAATATCAAAGTGAAGTTATACAAATTCTACATATGAATGCCTTCAATGTCTTACGCTTAAATAGAGAAATATGAAACAAACTCATATAAAATGTATCCATCATCCATATCTATCCTTATCCTATCTATTCTGGTCAAGATCATCCATCTAATCTCTCAAAATATGGAAAATCCCATAAAATGCTAAATTTGACCTATTTCCTAGGGATTTCTATAAACACAGGTCATGTTTGACTGCCTTTGACCGGGCCTGTTTAAGCTCAGTTTGACTGAACCAATAGGTGTACATCCATTATTAGTTCCCAATATTTGTATAAATGTGCTTATATCTATCCTGGGTGTCCTGCAAGTATGACATCAACGAAGCCATTACAGGAATTTTTGGTCGAGTCCAAAAATGCACTTAAAATTCAATTTTTATAAAAACTTCTAAAAATTGAAAAGCTTAATTATATACTCGGATATGCATTAATTGGTAAAAACAGAGTGAATATATATGGTATATGGATGGATATCATGGTAATAAAGTGTATTTACCTAAGCAAAATTGGATAAAAAACGAGGGCTAATTGTCATATTTTGATTATTTTCTTATATGTTGATGACATGATTTTTACATGTGATCTTGAGTTAGATGAATTTAAAGTAGCCATGATGAAAGAATTTGAGATGAAAGATTTTGGTCTCATGAAATATTTTCTTGGCATAGAAGTTGAGCAATCTGAAAAATGAATTTTTATTTGTCATAATAAATATGCAAGAGATTTGTTGAAAAGATTCAGGATGGAGAATTGAAAACCTGTCCCTACACTAGTTGCAACAAGTAGGAAGTTAAGTAAGGATGATGAAGGATTAGATGTCAATCCAACTCTATTTAAAAGATTGGTTGGAAACCTCATGTATCTCACAACTACAAGACCAAATATTATTCAAGGAGTAAGTTTGATTTTTAGATTTATGGAGATTCAAAAATACACACATTGGAGTGCAGGAAAAATACTTCTGAGATACATAATAGGAACTAGAGTTTCTGGCATAATGTATGCAAGTACAAAAAATAAATATTGGATTGGATTTACAGATAGAGATTTTGTAGTTAGTTTGGATGATAGGAAGAGAAGTTCTGGTTATGTGTTCCATCTTGGTTTAGGTGTGATTTTATGAGCATCTAAGAAGCATCCTATTGTGACACTATCCTCAACAAAAGAAGAATATGTAGCAGCAACATCAACAACATGTCAAGCAGTATGGTTAAGAAGAGTATTGTATCGACTCAAGAAGAAACAACAAGGATCAACAACAATATATTGTGACAACACCTCAAAGATTTCACTATCCAAGAATTGTGTGTTTCATCAAAAGAGAAAGCCTATTGATACTGGATATCACTTTATTAGAGAACATGTGAGCAATGGAGAAGTTCACTTAAAGCCTTGTAAATCTAGTGATATATTTACTAAGTCATTAGAAAAATATGTGTTTGAGTTTCACAAAAGAAACTTGGGTGTTGTATGTATAAATTATATAACTTATGTGTTATATGTCTAAGATTATCCTGATCTCACACTATTTTAACTTCATGAAAAATACAGATTCTATTCCACCATTGATCATTTGCAGAAATTAAATAAATATTGGAATGCACAGATGAAACAACAAAAATTCACACACATTAACATAGTTGTTTAATGGGAAAGCCTGAAGCTGAAAACCCAGACTATCTGTATATAATATATGTCATAGAGATCATGTAACAATCCTCATACAAAGCTGATCATATCAATCTCTCAGTACAATACAATCGCTACACACTAATCAGGCCCAATCTTGCAAATCCATGCACCGATCTTTGCCACCTTCTAGCTTGCCTCTATTGTGCAATCCCTACTAAAGAATGGCTCTGAATGAACTCGAATTCACCAAGCTTGCACTGAAAAATCCTCATTGGCATCTCCACTGAGTGTTGGATGCAATCAATGCATCACTATAGTCACAACTGATAGTCACACTTGCTCTTTCACCTATCTCTCCACTGGTCTCCACTGAAACTGCCATGCACTATAGTTAACTGATGTATTCTTCAGTTTATTAATGAGTTATTATTTAGTGATTTAATTAACTATTTAATTCACACCACTCTCACTAGTGTATCAATTAGTTAGACTAGATACAACTAGCTCAACTGAGTCTAACTGAGTTAAACTAAATACAACTCCACCAACTACTTCTACAACTCCGCCAAACTCTGTCACATGAGTTCTAACTGAATTCCTCCATGCATTAGCTCCAGTAAACCCTCAGGAATAGTGTAATTCCTTCTATCAGCTGTTGTGCCACATCTGTGCACTTAACTGAAGTGCTCCAAGAGAATAAGATAATGTTTAGAGTCCATATATTATTAAGAGCTAATAATATTCGACATATCTATTTTTAGACTGGAAATCTAAAAATAGATTCTGCCCAATATGTCTAAAAATAAAATTCCATCTATTTTTCCAACTTGACCAACCATCCACAAATAGCATCTTGCAACTCATATAATATGATCGACATGTCTAAAAATAGACTTTGTGCCAAAAATAGCCTACGGGCCCACTTGGTGAAGGCGACTCTTTTCACTAAGCTCATCATCTTGTTGAATCTCAACACTCCCTCTCAATAAGATAGGGATTATCTACCACCCCGATCCTGTCTCTATGGTATTAAAATTTTCTCCTGGTGAGTGCCTTCGTCAGAATATCTGCGTCCTAATCCTCCGTAGGAATGTAAGAAAGCAACATGATCTTCTGCTGCACACAATCTCTGATATGATGGTACCAGATGTCAATATGTTTAGATCTATCATGAAATACTGGATTAACCGAGAATTTAATGCAACTCTGATTATCACAATATATCACAGTAGGATCTAAGTGAGAATCGAACAAACCGACCAGGATCTTCCTCATCCATATAGCCTCGCATGCAGCCAAACTTGCTGCCATGTAGTCGGCCTCCGCTGAACTGAGTGCCACGGATATTTGTTTCCTGTTGTACCAAGAAACTGTTGTAGATATGATACTAAAAATCCCTCCAGATGTTCTATTTCTATCCGTTGGGCTTCCTGCCCAATCTACATTCATGAAGCCATGCAACTTCAACTCATCCGACTGCCTGTACCACAATCCATACCCAGATGTGCCCCTGAGATACCTCAGGACATGCTTGCCTGCCTTCCAAAAGAGCTTGGTAGGCTTAACCATCACTTGTGAAAGCTGGTTCACAGCATAGCATATGTCCGGTCATGTATTGACTAAATACATGAGCGAACCACCAAATGTCGATAAACAGTGGCATCCACTACCTCTGTCGATGTAGCATCCTCTTTCCTCCAACCACTAGGAAGAGGAGTGTCGATAGGCTTGCAACCTTGCATGTGAAACTTCACCAGTATCTCTCGGGCATACTTGCCTTGAGACACAAACAGTCCACCCTTCCACTGCCAAATTTCCAATCCCAGGAAATAATGAAGGAGGCCCAATTCCTTCATCTCAAACTCCTTTGCAAGATTTTCCTTGCATGAGTGTACCAACAGTTCATCACCTGTTAGTATTAAATCATCTACATAAAGTACAATGATCAAAAGCTTACCCTCCACCACAATCTGGTATAGGTTAGGATCCACCTCACTCTTGGTGAAACCAAGTCCAGTGAAATAATTGTCTATCCTTGTGTACCAAGCACGAGGTTCTTGCTTCAGCCCATACAATGCTCTTTTGAGCCTGCACACATGCGACTCACTGCTGAAGATTTCGAATCCTTCAAGTTGCTCAATGTACACCTCCTCCTCAATGACTCTGTTGAGGAATGTAGTCTTCAAATCCATCTGATGAATGTACCAAACCATCTGTGCTGAGAGAGAAAGGATGGTCCATATGGAAGAATACCTTGCGAGAGGTGAAAATGTTTCTTCATAGTCGATCCCCTCGATCTGTGAGAATCCCTAGGCAACAAATCTTGCCTTATACTTCTCGACGCTCTCGTCAGCAGCTTGCTTCACTTTGTAGATCCATCTCAAACCTACCACTGATTTCCCTTTCGGCCTAGGACAATCTCCTATGCACTGTTTATGACATTAAAATCATACTCTTACACCATGGCATCTACCCATGTGGGATCCTCCACAACTTCCTCGAAAGAGGATGGCTCTGTCACGACACACTTTCTCATCAGAGCCATGTATCCAGTAAATCGGCCAGGTGACTGTCTCTGTCTGCGCTGTGATGTAGGGGCTCCTACATTCTGCGCTGCATCAAGATTCAGTCGCTCAGCTTCTATAGTGCGCTTCCTCCCTCTGATGTTTGGCGCTGCATGAGTGGTTTCTTCCACTCCATGAACCTCCTCTTGTGGCTGATCCATATCCTAAGGCTCATATTTAGGAACAAATAGCTCCTCATCTGCATGCAAGTGTAGCTCCCTCTCAAGCAACAACTTCATGGATTTCTCCTCATGAAATTTGATATCCCATCGCACAAAAGTCATCCGACTGTCTGGAAAATACACACGATAATTGTGGGGTGTTTCTATGTACCCCACAAATATCCAAACCTCTATGGTCAGCTCCAGCTTCTTCCTGTCATCCTTCGTCACATGAATGTAAACAGGTGAGCCAAAAATCTTCAAATGAGAAATATCAGGCTTCTTACCAGAAAACACCTCTTTGGGTGTACTCATGCCAAGTACTCTATGAGGACAACGGTTTTGCACATAAAACGCAGTGTTGCATGCCTCAGCCCACAAGTGTATGGGAAGGCCCTGATCATGCAACAACACCTGTGCAACACCCATGATCATTCTGTTCTTTCTCTCTGTGACCCCATTCCGTTGTGGGTTATGAGGCGCTATGAGTTCTCTTCGAATTCTTTCTTTGCTATAGAAGTCTTTGAATTCGCCAGAGATGTATTCTCCACCATTATCGCTCCTTACATATTTCACCTTCTTCCCTGAATTTTTCTCAACCAGTGCCTTGAACTCACAGAACTTTGAGTATGTCTCACTCTTCTTCTGCATGAAGAAGATCCAACACTTACGAGAAAAGTCATAAAAAAATATCACATAATACCTGTGCTTTGCTGTTGAAGCAACCGAGAAAGGTCCACACATGTATGTGTGAATTCTCTCAAGGATCGTTGTGGTGCGACTATCCTTCTCATGGAAAGTGGTCTTCACAAATTTTCCCAAAGTACATCCCTTGCACTGATCTGACTTCGCAAGTGTACCCTTGGGAAGCCCGGTAGAAATCTGCTGCAAAATTTTCAAAGCACCATGGTGAAGATGGCTCAATCTCCTGTGCCACAATTCGCCCTCATCCTGGCTCACCACTCCTTCTGCTTTTCCTGCCATTGCTTCGCAGCCATCTACCTACAATTGATAAATATTCTTAACTCGAATCCCTATCCTCCTGGTTTGACTAGTTGTTTTACTGCGCAGGAAGGATTTTCCCTTGCTAAAAACAACATCATAACCCTTGTCTTCCAACATTGCCATAGAGATCAGATTCTTCTTCAATCTTGGAACATGCACTGACTCCTTATAGACTCCCTCTCAAAGGAAATGGTCCCGATACTAGTCGCACTGTATCTACCATCATTGCCCATCTCGATGTGCACTCCGAGATCCTTTTCATCTAGATCACTAAACAAATATTTTTCTCCGGTCATATGGAAGGACACACCATTGTCAAGAAACCACACCGATCCCATCACACTTGAAACCAAGCATGCGATCAAAGAAAATCCAACTCAAATTGTGAGGCTAAGGCCTCTCCAGCTGCAGATCTAGCAGCCTTCTTATTCTTCTTCTTTTGTGGACAGTTAGTGGCGAAATGCTCGTGCTGTGAAAACACTTCACCTTGGAAAATTCCTGCTTCTTTCCTTTAGCACCGGATTAAGAAGGATTTTTATTCTCCTTCCCTTTCCTTTCTTTGGCAGCCAAAGCACAATTTTCTTCATGTTCATTCTTCGATGAAGATCCATCCCTGGTACCCCGCCTTATCTCCTCTTGCACAAGATTCGACCAAAGTCGCTCCCATCCTGGCAGTTTCTCCCGTTTGACAGAGTCCTCGTAGCTATGCCAACTCTTAGGAAGCCCAAAGAGAGCCAAGCTCACCAAGTCTTCTTCATCAAAAGTAACCCCCACACTTCCCAACTCATCCTTGCACTGGACAAACTTCGTGAGGTATTTTGGTATACTGTCACCTTTCTCCATTTTTATTTTCCTGAGCTTGTCTTTAAGCACCAACTTCCTCTGGTCGCTTCTGCTTTGGAACAAGTCTGTCAAAGCCTTCCACATTAATAATGGAGTGGCTTTACCGTGAAGGCTGGAAACAATGTGATCCTTCACACCTTCCAACATAATCCTTCGACACTTTTCTACCTTCTTTTGCCATGCATCAAGTGCAGTTGCATCACTAGAACCAGGCTTTGGAATATCAACGTCTATGAACTCATTCAACCCATTATCATCCAGCACCACCTCCATCCTATCCTTCCATGCAATATAATTCGAGCTGCCATCAAGGGAATACTCCAATCACAATCTATTGAAAGACATTTTAATGAATGCTCAACTTTGACACCAAGAAAACACTGCAGCAAATTCGAATTCCACCAGCACAAAACTCAACCGCTTCAATAATTGCAATCTGCTCCAATGATAAACTGTTCTGATACCATGTAGAAATTATATAAATTATGTGTTATATGTCCAAGATTCTCTTGATCTCACACTATTTTAACTTCATGCAAAATACAGAATCTATTCCACGATTGATCATTTGCGGAAATTAAATCAAGATTGCAATGCACACATGAAACAATAAAAATTCGCACACATTAACACAATTGTTTAACGGAAAGCCTAAAGATGAAAACCACAACTATATATATATAATATATGTCATAGAGATCATGTAACAATCCTCATACAAAGCTGATCATATCAAGCTCTCAGTACAATACAATCGCTACACACTAATCAGGCCTAATCTTGCAAATCCATGCACTGATATTTGCCACCTGCTAGCCTGCCTCTACTGTGCAATCCCTGTTGAAGAATGGCTTTGAATGAAATCGAATTTGCCAAGATTGCACTGTGAAATCCTCATTGGCATCTCCACTGAGTGTTGGATGCAATCAATGCATCACTATAGTCACACTTGCTCTTTCACCTATCTCTCTATTGGTCTCCACTAAAAATGCCATGCACTGTAGTTAACTGATGTATTCTTTAGTTGATTAATGAGTTATTATTTAGTGAATTAATTAACTAATTAATTCACACCACTCTCACTAGTGTATCAATCAATTAGACTAGATACAACTATCTCAACTGAGTCTAACTAAGTTAAACTAAATAAAACTCCACCAACTACTTCCACAACTCCACCAAACTCTATCACATGAGTTCTAACTGAAGTCCTCCATGCATTAGCTCCAGTAAACCCTCAGGAATAATGTAATTCCTTCTGTTAGCTACTATGCCACATCTGTGCACTTAACTTAAGTTCTCCAAGAGAATAAGATAATGTTTAGAGTCTAAATATTATTAAGAGCTAATAATATTCGACATATCTATTTTTAGACTGGCAATCTAAAAATAGAAGTCCATATATTTTTTCAACTTGACCAACCATCCACAAATAGCATCCTACAACTCATAGAATATGATCAACATGTAGAAAAATAGACATAGTCTAAAAATAGACTTTGCGCCAAAAATAGCCTGCGAGCCCACTTAGTGAAGGCGAATCTTTTCACTAAGCTCGTCATCTTGTTGAATCTCAACATTATAAGCCATGCTGAGATATAGACCAACATGCATGTTTGATTTGTCATGAGTCATGTTTTAGTTTAGCGATCGTAACTAAGGGGGGGTGTTAAATTAGTTAACTAACTCCCACATGAAGATTTTGTTATATGTATAGAGTTAGATAACTGAGCGTTAATTCAAGTCGAGCTATGTGATAGATGAATTTAAGTGAGTAGTTTTCATGTCGAGTTATATTAGGTGAGTCGCTAGCTGGAAAAAGTTAAATATCCTTCACCGGGTTCATTATAATAAATTGAAGTTTGTGTAATCAATAGAAGAGTTGCAGCTCGTGTGTGTTTTATGTGTGAATTATTTGTGTTATTTTGTGTCTTATATCATTTTCCTTTCCAAAAAATGTCACACAAATCATGTCTATCAAATATTTTATAGTTGTCTCGGACACATTGGCTGAGAAAGAAAGTTCATTATCCTCAACGCCATCGACAATGTCTTGCATTGATAGAAAAACCCAAATAAGACAAATATTTTTCTTTTTCTTGTTTAATTTGCAATATTGTCTCTTCTTCAACTCTGTCTTGTGTTTCCACCCTTTTTATTTCCAATAAAATCAAGATTCAATAGACAAGTTACAACAATTAAATGTACGAGTCTGCAAGAGAAATGTGAAAAAAAGAGAAGACAACTAAACAAAAAATATGAAAAAATAAAGCATAACATGCGAGTCAATGCATTGTTTCTATAAGGTTAACTCTTTGAGAAGATATTGGATTTTAAAAGCAAATTTACATTAGTGATGTTGTGCATAAAATACAAATTTATGCCAAAGAATCTCTCGAGATAAAACAACCATAGTTCCACAAAGGGTATATATTCCTTTACTTAAAATATGAAATACCATAAAGAGCAAGAAACCAGCTTTGGGGTGTAGTAATGTATATAGAATTTCATTCTAACTTCAATATGCTAGAGAATGCTTGCCCGCATTTATTTCATCCACTGCTTTCTTCATAGTTCATGAGTTGTTTTGGTAAGGTTAACTCTTTGAGAAGATGTTGGATTTAAAAAAAAAAATCTACTTTAGTGATACTATCCATAAAATACAAATTCATACCAAAGTATATATCAAGATAAAACAAACATAGTTCCACAAACAATACTATTGCTTTACTTAAAATATCATAAAGAGCAAGAAACCAACTTGGAGGTGTAGTTCTGTATAAAAAATTCCATTCCAACTTCAATATTACAGGGAATTCTTGCCTGCATTTATTTTATTCGTTGATTTATTCACAATTTCAATGGCTACTATATCAATTATGATGGTTTTCACAATCTGACATAGGCTATATCCAAAAAGAATACAATATTACAAAGAACATTCAATTTTTTTTTTACAAAACCAGAAGAACCATTCACAAAATTATAATAGGCAATGCATTAGCCATCCTTAAGTATGCAAATAATTTGAAGGTATTTTCCCCACTAGATATCAAACAAGAAACCTGCAAGAATTTTGGAGTTTGTATTCATCCTTATTTGAAAACATAAACCAAATATGGTCTCTCTTTCACTATTTTCTTAATTTAAGTATGAGGGGTTTACGCAATGCATTATATTAGATATAATTTTTGGGATTCGATTGCGTTAAGTAAGTCATTCATCTATGACCATTTCCAAGAGAGGTAGTCAATTTCTCATGATATTTGAATAGTCCACTTAGTACTCATTGCATCGAGTGATGCTCCCAATTCTTCACAACTGTGAGCATCGCGTGATGTAATGAGTGCTAAGTGGACCATTAAAATATCATGAGAAATTAGTCAGTTACGACTACCTCTCATGGAAATGGTCATAGATGAATGGCTTACTTAACAGAGTTGAATCCCAAAAATAATATCTAATATTTTCTTAATTTTACTTTTGCGAGTTCCACTTCAAGTGCTTTATCAACATCATTCTTTTGGTCAAAAAATTCATCCAAGTTCATCGTTGAGATGCTTGCTCAAATGCAAAATAATATATTTTATAATAAAAGGTAAGATAAAAAAATACAATAATATATCAATTTTACAAAGCTTAAATTATCTTTTGTAATATAAAAAATTTATAGAATAGGCTATATTCTGTAATATAAAAAGTCATAAAATGTGAAATAATATATTTTTAAATAGAAAGTAAGATATAAATTTACAATAAGCCCACGAGGCTTTGGTTCGACGGTGAAGGGTGCTCTGTTAAGGCACTCCATGTGATAGGTCACCGGTTCTAATCCCCCCGTGGGTGCCGACTTACAAAAAAAAATAAAAAAAAATGGATAGAAATTTACAACAATATATAAATTTTATAAATTTGAGGCTATCGTTTTTAATATAAAAATTTATAGAAAAATATAATAATATATAATAACGGATTGTACATGTGTCCACCTAAAATACTCTATAGCTATTAGGTGGCAAAATAGTGACGAAAATAATATAAATAAATATTGGGTGGTGGAAAGTTACAAAGAAATGATTGATCAAGATGAAGTTTTTGTACTATTCCTGCACTTTAATTATGCCATCCCTTTCAACTGGATAATATCTTCCCCTCCTAGTCTATATTTCTTTCTTGGCTCCAGATTATTCTCTTTCAAATGAATTATACCAAAGAAGTAGAACGATGCACCTTCAAAAATTCCTTCTCCCTGTCTCCTTTAATTACTTTACCACATATAGCATGCACAACGATGGGTTCCAATTATATTCTTTGCACACTCCATTGAGTTTGGAACATTCCTACAACATAGTGTTAAATATGTGCACGCAGGCGGAATGAGAATTCAAGAGCAGTCCCAAAACTTTCAGGGTTGCTTTACTGTTTCTAGCTTAGTAGATTAGATTGTGATCATTTGAGAATGGCGGCGGTAGTGAAAGAACCGCTAGTGTTTCAGAAGGAGTGGGTTGAACAAGTTCAAGATATATTAAATAATAGAAAATCTCTGGAAAAGGCAAATAAGATTCTGTGCGTGGTTGTTCCTCTGTTGGATGCAAAACCAGAGGCATACATACCACACTTCGTCTCTTTGGGTCATTACCACCATTGGACACTGGAGAAAAATATTGCGGCCTCTTCTTCTGTGGGAGATAGTTATGAGTTTCGCCAGTTGAAGATGTCAACTGTGGAGGCGTACAAAGTCCAGTCAGCGGCTATGTTTTTGCGCAATAGTGGCGAGAGCTCGGATGGTGTAGTTAAAAAGATCAAAGAGATGCAACAGAAAATTGAGGATTTCTATGACTGGAATATTATTAGGGGCGGTGAGTACCCTAAGCACTTCACGCTTATGATGGCCATAGATTCATGCTTTCTGTTAGAATTCTTATTCTGTCAGTCTAGGTAATCAAGCGATGACATTAAAAGGCTTGAAGTCTTTATAAAGGGTGAAATTCTGAAGCTCGAGAAACAAATTCCACTGTTTCTCTTGAGAAGTGTATTTGGTGTAGCAAATGAAGCTTTAAAAAAAGCAGAGAGCTTCAATGAGCTGTTGCAAAAGACATACAAGAAGTTATCTCCTTTTGATCAGATCGACATAACAAACAATGATACCAAAACACAAAAGAATGATCAGCAACATTTGATCAATATAGGTGAGATACTAATACAAATCGATGATCAGCTGCATTTGCTGGGTTACCTGCACACAATAGTTACACAATTCGTGGGGTCAATGAAAGTAATTGAGGTAGGATGGTGGCCAAAGCGAACCTGATTTCAAAGAGTGAAGCACGAACTTGAAATTTTTTTTGGAGTGGTGTTCGCTATTCTCAAATTCAAGCATCCATACAAGGAAGGCTGCCGACATGATATTCTCAACTCCTAAAACGCAGGGAATTTGGTAAAGGCCAGAATTATATTCAGTCCCTTCTCCAGCCTAATCGAGAAAGACCCACAAGATAAAAAGTTGTCAGATCAGATCCAATTCGACAAATACTCTGGAACTCTCTACCTTCCCCATATCACCGTAACCGAAGTGCAGACAGAAGTGTTCGTTACGAACATGCTTGCCTTGGAGTTAAATGATGCCACCCGGGGCAACCATATGATGCGCTATGTTGGGTTGATGGACTACCTCATCGACGCGGCAGAGGATGTTCGACTGCGCCGGGAGTCCCAAGTCATTGATCATGGAAGTTTGATCTTAATCGACCAGAGCATAGCTGATATATGGGACGACATATGTCATCCTATCTTCACAGGCCACCTGGATCCTCCCAAGGATCTCAACAATGCATTAGAAGAAGTGCTAATAAGGAAATATTACATGAGAATATTCAATAAGCTATTGTGGGAATTCTATTGGGAGCATCTGTCAAAGCCAGGAAAGGGCGTAGCTTTGTTAATGATGATTATAGCAGAAATTCTTGTGTTTAATTTTTGAAGAATAAGTCTAAAACTTTTGCAAAGTTCAAAGAATTCAAAGCCTTAGTAGAGAACCAAAGTGACCGTTAGATCAAGGTATTGAGGTCAGATCATGGTGGAGAGTATGATTCAAATGAATTTCATGATTACTGCAAACAACATGGAATCAGAAGTCAGTTTACAACCAGATACACACCGCAACATAATGGTGTAGCAGAGAGAAAAAAATATAAAAATTATGAACATGACAAGGAGCATGTTGAAAGGAAGAAACTTGTCTAATGAATTGGGAAAATGCAGTTGCATGTGTTTTTTATGTGATAAACATATCTCCTATAAAGAGTGTGATAAACATAGTACCAGAAGAAGCATGGTCAGGTATGTCTTGTAGCGTATCTCATCTCAAATTTTTTGGACATATAGCCTATGTACGTGTGCCTAAGAAAATAAGAGGAAAATTGGATGATAAAAGTGAAAAATGCATATTTACTGGTTATATTGAGCAATCAAAAGCTTACAAATTGTATAACCCTGTCACTAAAAATACCATAATTAGCAGAGATGTTGTGTTCAAAGAAAAAGAGTCATAGAATGAGACTATAGAAAAAACAGTTGATGCACAAGCACCGTTGATGGAAGAGGATGATGTAGCAGAAAAGGAGCAGCAAGAATCAAAAGATAAGACACCAAACAAAGTCACACTAGCAAGGACTCCAAGATTTTCGGAGAAGCATGGATCTTCAAGTAGATCAATAGACCATAATTCTCCCAACAACCAATCAGGTGATGAATCAAGTAATGATAAGAGAAATATGAGAGGTTTTAAATATATTTATGATAATTTGGATGTTAGTTCAAATTTTTCATTGTTTTCATTCCAACCTTCTTCGTTTGAAGAAGTAATCAGAGATGAAAATTGGGTGTAAGCCATGCATGAAGAAATTCAAGCTATTGAAAAGAATGATACATGGGATTTGGTTAATTTTCCAAAGGATAAAAATCCCATTGGTGTGAAATGGGTGTACAAGACAAAGTTGAATGAGAAATGTGAAATTGACAGATTAAAGCAAGACTTGTAGCAAAAGGATTCTCATAGCAACCTGAAATATATTTTGGAGAAACGTTTGCTCCGATATCCAAATTGGATATAGTAAGTGGAGTTATAGCCACAACAAGTCAGAACAAGTGGAAAGTATATCAAAGATATGTCAAATCAACCTTCTTGAATGGAATTCTAGAAGATGAAATTTATGTGCAACAACCTCCAAATTATGAAGTTGAAGGTAAAGAAGATAAAGTTTACAGGTCGAAGAAAGCGCTCTATGGAATTTAGTAAGCACCTATATAATGGTATAACAGAATCAACATCTACATGATTAAGAATGGATTTTGTAGAAGCAACATTGAGCCTACCTTATACACAAAGGTAAATGAGCATGGTCATTGTTGGTCTGTTTACTGGGTAAACTAACCCAAGTATTTTATTATCAATTCGGGCTTGTAGAACTTAGAAGCATCTCCAAGATATATGTTTCAACTATAGTCAAGTTTAGAATATGAATTATTGGTATTAAAGGAAATTCATATTACAAATATATAGATTAACTAAATAATTTCTGATTCAATTATGTCAAAAGCAGAAGAAGAAGCTCCCAACTTAGGAGAACTTGTTTGTCCTTCTCTACAATACTACTCCATGAATCAGAAACCAAAAACCACTAATGAAAAATAGATCAAGATGCATGAAAGAATAATATAAGAGGCTCCTTATTAAGGAGATCGTTTCTGTCCTTCATTACAAATCCGTTCATTATTAATTCCATTGTTAGAAAATAGGAAATTCAGAAAATAACTTAAAAGCAAGAAAGATGAATTCTAGTTTCTAGTTCTTGATTAGATAGAAGGAATGTTTAACTTAAACACTGGTTAGACCCTTGATATGCAGAATATAAATTATAATTACATTCATAAGCAATCATAACATATCATAATACATCTAATTAACTGATTAAGCATGAAACAAAACTAGTTCAGGGAATTGCAACTAACTTAACCAGAAAGTGCACTTAGCTCGGTGTGAGGGGCCTCCACCCCTGCCTCGCAGACTGGGAGTACTTCAGATACTGAAACTCAATCAATAATTCACCATATAGAATAACATAAAAGGATATAGAACATGTTCTTCAATTAGCTCTCAAAGCTTCAGAAATATCAAAGTGAAGTTATACAAATTCTACATATGAATGCCTTCAATGTCTTAGGATTAAATAAATAAATATGAAACAAAATCATCTAAAATGTCCCCAACGGCCATGTCTATTCTTATCCTATCTATTCTGGTCGAGTTCATCCATCTAATCTCTCAAAATATTGAAAATCCCATAAAATGCTAAATTTGACTTATTTCCTAAGGATTTCCATAAAAACAGGTCATGTTTGACCACCTTTGATCGAGCTTGTTTAATATCGGTTTGACCGAACCAATAGTTGTACATCGATTCTTAGTTCCCAAGCTTTCTAGAAACATTCTCATCTCAAGCTCAGGTGTCCTGCCAGTATGAAATCAATGAAGCCATTACAGGAATTTCCGGTCCAGTCAAAAAATGCAATTAAAATTCAATTTTTATAAAAACTTCCAAAATTTGAAAAAATTAATTTATATACCTAGATATTCATTAATTGATCAAAATAGAGTGAATATGGATGGTATATGGATGGATACTTAAACAAAATTGGATAAAAAATGAGGGCCAACATCTCCCCCTTGCTGATGTACAAGCATGTCCTCATGCTTGCCTCTTTCTCTTGGACCTTCTGAGCTCTGATGTCGATATTGTACCTGATATAGATGCTTCTTGTTTCACTTCTTGCAAAGGAGAATCTATCCATTTATATTGTTCTTCCTTGTATATCGAGGCCTTGACTTTTTGTTTTTCATACTTGATCTTCCATGAGTTTTTCTCTTTGAGCCATCTGAATGCTTGCATGGAAAGAAGATTGTTCTTTGTTTTTAATTTTCCCACCTTCTCATTCAGTTTTTAATTATCCTTGATCAAATTTTCATTATTTTTCCTGTATGTATTGTTTTCTCTCTTCAAATTTCTCTCTAGCATCCTGCTTACCTTTAATTGATCTGTCAGTTCTTTTATTTTTCTAAGGTTTAGCTCCTTTTCTTCTTCTTTGGTGTCTTTAGCAAATGAAGTGGCTTCTATCTCATCATTATAAAAATATAAATCTCTTTCTAATGTGTTTTCATAGGCCTCCTTTTGCAATATTTCAATAATTTCATTAGTTTGTTTTGTTATGGGAAATGTCTCAACAATTTTCACCTCAGGTTCTTTCTCTTTACTGCTTGTTTCTGTTGGACTTATTCTTCTTTGTCTCCTAGGAATGGATAGGAAGGATGCTTTTCTTTCAATCATGATTGTATCTTGTTTATTTTTGGACCTTGTCCTTCAATAAAGAGGTGAATTCATTATACTCTTTGTTTCATGAACTGGTTAAAATTTTTCTTCTATGATTTTTTCTGCAAACTGATGTTGAGTTAGAAACTCTTTCCACATTACACCCTTGATTTTCAACTGATATTCTACAAGAATTTTGATGAGTCCTTGATGGTATATTTGTGCCTCTTTGAGTTTGGTTTCATTCTTCACATTTTCTATCATTTTGATCAATTTTTTAGAGAAAAAGTATGGAAAATTGATTTTCATTTCTCCCTTCATATGCTGAAGTAATCTAATATGATAGAGGTGCACTACACTGTGTTGTGTAACCAACTCCAAAAATAGAAGAAAAGAGATATCAATGCCTTAGAAATAAGCCACTTCGAGGGGGCAACCTCCAATACATTACATAAATGAACAATTCTTGGATCATACAATTTACAAAACCTCCTTTCTATATATAGGAGTCCATGTGGCCATAATGTAATCCTAGTGGGCCACAATGTAATACTAGCCAACCTAACAATAATAATTTAAGGGCACAATAATAACAAAATTGGGGTTACAAGGGTACAATAATAACAATAAGGGGGTTACACTAATAACAATAAAGGACTATACTAGTAATATAGGGACCTAACATGCCCCTCTCCTTCAAAAGAGTGTTGTCCTCAACACTTGAGTAGCTCTGGGTGCTTCTGTATAAACTTCTCATCCTCCCATGTAGAATCTTCAGTGGATAAGTTCTTCCACTTGATGAGATACTCTAAAATTGATCGATTTCGTAGCTGTCGAGTTCTTGTTTTCGTGACCGCTTCAGGTTCCAATATGATTTTTCCTTCCTCATCAAGTTCTGGCAATATTGTTTGAACTGGAAGATTTTCACCTATAACCTTCTTTAAGCATGAAACATGGAAAACTGGACGCACTCACGAAGAAGCAGGAAGCTCCAATTTGTATGCCATAGTACCAATCTTTTGCAAGACCTTGTAAGGACCATAGTACTTTGGCGATAATTTATTATCCTTCTTAGCTTGCTTGAGGGACATTTGCTTATATGGTTGTAGCCGTAAAAATACCCAATCTCCTACATCAAAACTTCTATCGCTGTGATGTTGATTTTCCTGTTGTTTCATTCGATTTTGTGCCAAATTCAGGTTATCCTTTAAGAGTTGGAGAACTTCTTGCTGATGCTTGATGTGATCCTCCATTGCTTGAACCTTCGAATTTTCCCTCAAATATGATGTGATGGATGGTGGATGATATCCATAAAGTGCCATAAATGGGGTCATTTTTGCTGCAGTATGGAAGGAAGTGTTATACCACCATTCAGCGAGAGGTAACCACTTGACCCATTGTGTTTGTTTATCAGATACAAAACAAAAAAGATATCCTTCCAAAAATTTATTTACTATCTCAGTTTGACCATCAGATTGAGGATGATAAGATGAGCTATGAGCTAATTGAGTACCCAAACAAGAAAATAACTCCGTCCAAAAATTTCCAGTAAAAATGGGATCTCTGTCGCTCACAATAACCCTTGGGCTTCCATGTAGCTTTGAATTCTGTCCATAAATGTAGTAGCAACTGTACTTGCTTTAAATGGATGAGATAAAGCACAAAAGTGTGCATACTTGGTAAGTCTATCAACTACCACCATGATGACACTCTTTCCTTCGGACTTAGGTAAACCTGTTATAAAATCCATTGAAATCTCCTCCCAACGTTGACTTGGAATGGATAAAGGTTGTAGAAGTCCTGGGGTCTTAATTGTCTCAACTTTATTTTGCTGGCAAACCAAACATTCGGCCACAAAATTTTGAATATCAGATTTAAGGCCATCCCAAAAAAATTCTTTCTTCACCCTGTGGTAAGTTTTTAAAAATCCTGAGTGTCCTCCTAAAGGAGAAATGTGCAATTCCAGAAGAATCTTTTGTTTTAGTTGGGAATTCTTACAAATGTATAAGCGATCTTTGTACCATAAGGAATCATTTTTCCAACTAAATGTATCATATGTACTAGGATATTGCTGCAACTTTTGAATGAGTGTCCATACATCTTTGTCATTCTTCCATTCCTCTCTTGATTTGGTTATCCAATCTGGTTGGATAATAGAAATGGCACAAAGCAATGCTTCCACCTCTTCATTCTTTCTTGAGAGTGCATCTGCAACAACATTAAGCTTTCATTTTTTGTAGATTATTTCAAAGTCATAACCCAACATCTTTGTGACCCATTTTCGCTGCTCTTCTGAAGATAGTCTTTGTTCCAAAAAGTGTTTAAGACTATCATGATCAGTTTTTACCTTGAAGTGTCTTCCCATTAGGTAAGTTCGCCATTTTTTTAGTGCATGCAGTATTGCTAACATTTCCTTCTCATAAATAGGTTTCTGTAAATACTTTCCTTTGATTGGACGACTTTCAAAAGCAATGAGTCTTCCTTCTTGCATTAAAACAACACCAATTCCATTTCCTGAGGCATCACATTCCACAATAAAGGTTTTTGTGAAGTCTGGCGTAGCTAAGACCGGTGCTAGGCACATTGCCTCTTTAAGATGTTCAAAGGCCTTAGTTGCTTCAGGAGTCTATGAAAATGCATCTTTCTTCAATAATGTTGTTAGAGGTGCTGCTATTCTCCCATAATTCTTAACAAACTTGCGATAATACCCTGTTAACCCGAGAAATCCTTGCAATTGCTTTATGGTTGTGGGGACTTTCCATTCCTTAATGGCTTTAATTTTGTTAGGGTCTACCTTAACACCCTCGTGAGATACAATATGACCCAGATATTCCACCTCTTGTACTCCAAAGAAACATTTGGATTTTTTGCATATAATTGTTTCTCCTGCAATAGTTTGAGCACCCTGTCAACATGTTCAACATGATCCTTCCAAGACCTGCTATAGATTAGTATATCATCAAAAAATACCAGCGCAAATTTTCTAAGGAAGGGTTTGAAAATGGAATTCATCAACCCTTGAAATGTAGAAGGTGCATTGGTAAGGCCAAAAGGCATGACCAAAAATTCATAATGACCCTCCTGAGTTCGAAATGTTGTTTTTGGAATATCTTCAGTCTTCATTCTAATTTGATGATATCCTGAATGAAGATCCAACTTGGTAAAATAAATTGCTCCATGTAATTCATCCAATAATTCATCAATCACGAGAATGGGAAATTTATCTTTAATGGTGAGCTTATTGAGCTCCCTATAATCCAAAAACATTCGCCATGATCCATCCTTCTTGTGTACCAATACTACAGGAGCAGAGAAAGAACTTTGACTAGGTTGAATTATACCCGCCTCTAACATTTCTGCAATCATACGTTGAATTTCGCTCTTTTGGACGTAAGGATATCTATAAGGCCTGATGTTTGGAGGAACACTTCCTGGAATCAAATGAATAGCATGATCATGATCACGAATAGGTGGGAGTCCTTTGGGAGTTTCAAACACCTTGGAATGATTGTCCAAGACTTGTTGGAGATCTGCAGAAATAGATGATTTTGATGTTGGAACTTCTAGTGAGCATAATTGTGCAATGATACCCCGTTGTTCTTTTTTTAGAAGCTTTGTCATGACATTAGAGCCTATTTTCTTTCATGGCTTCCCTGCAATACCTCGTAATTCAACTTCCTTTCCTTTTGAAAAAAATTTCAAGAAAAGTTCTTGAAAATTAAAAGCTACTGTCCCCAAAGATTGTAACCATTTTACTCCCAGTACAACATCAACACCTCCCATAGGAATGGAAAACATTGGACTAGTCAATACATATTCCCCCATGGTTAGCTTGATATTATGGCATTTTCCAGAGCAATTTATAGTTCCTCCATTTGCAACCATCACTTGACATTCTGGTGCTGGGTATAGGAAACAATTTAATTCCTTGGCTACCTTATAATGAATAAAATTATGGGTGCTACTTGAATCAATCAACACTATTACCTTTTTCTTTTTGATATGTCCTTCTATCTTGAGAGTTTGAGGAGTGGTAATTCCTGCCAGTGCATTACACGATATGTTCGAATTCATTTCTTCCTCTTCTAGAGCTGGTTCTTGGTGTATATCCTCTTCTTGTTCATTTTCTTCTTCCTCTTCACAATCTATGTAAAATAATTTCTTCTCAGCACACTTATGACCTTTAGTGTATTTGCTATCGCAACTGTAGCAAAGCCCTTTTGCTCTTTTTTCTTCCAATTGCTGTGGTGTCAACCTTGTAGGTTGTGGAAATCTAGGCGTAGCAACACTTCCTTCTTTATAGAATTGAGTGGTAGGCTTCCTTGTCGCCATTATTTTACATTCAACTTTTCTTGCCAACCTGAATGCCTTCTCCAATGAATTCGGTTCCAAAACGCGAACTTCATGTTGGATGTTATCCTTTAAAGTGCCTATGAAGAGATCGATCATCTGTTCCTCTGGAATATTAGTTACCCTTATATTCAATTTTTGGAAGTCCTCAATGTGCTGCCCCACTAAACCCTTTTGTTTGAGATTTATCAATTGGCTAAAGAAGGTGTTGCTCTTTGTATCCTCATAATGTGCTATCATTTCCTCCGTAAAATTTGACCAAGTGACAATTTTTTTACGGGAGCAAAGCCATCGATACCATACAAATGTATTTTGTTCTAAATGTAAAGTTGCAATGCGTACCTTTTGTGTGTTTTGCACGTTATGGAGATCAAAATATTGCTCCATCTCTAGTATCCATGTTACAGGATCCTTTCCATCAAACTTCCTCATATCCATCTTTGGAATATGGTGGTTCTTCCCGCCAACATTAGAGTTTATGAAATCACGATTAACATTTATTTTGTTCTCATCATGAGGTTCTTCTACTATCTTTTCACCATTAGGAAACATTTCTTGTATCAACTTTTTCAAACCTTCTATGTATGCTTTTAGATCATTCTTCATGTTTTCCATGTTGTATTTCATGTCATCCATCTTAGCTTCCATGCCAGCTTCCATGCCATCCATCTTAGCTTCCACGCCTCTCTTCAAAACTTCCATTTCATTTTTTGTTGCTCTTTGCGAGAGTGAAATTTGTTGCACTTGCTCTTGTAATTTTGATAGAACATGTTGCAATTCTTCATCTTCATGAGTCATAGTAGAGCCTTCTAAAGGCTTAATGGGTGTTGAATTATTTTTACGAGGCATCTTTTAGAACCCAATACTGATATCTATTATACAATATGCCCTTGGAATCAATTCAATTTGATTCTTCAAACAAGACTTATGCAATTGAGAAAAAAAAAACACACCTTTTTCTTGCTTTTGAGGAGCTCGATATTGAAATTGGATTATCTCTGTGATTTCAGCTCTTAAATATTTGAAATTCAACACTGAAGTGGCCCTCTGAATTCTCTTTTGAATGCCACAGGTCTGACCTGATTTGGATTCTCCAAGACAAAGTTATGTCCAATCTCCCACAATGACCTAATTATGGACTGGTTTAGTAGAGAGAACTTGTACGACTTGCCATGTGTCACTGTTTCGTACTTGAGACCACTTTTTATGGCACTCCAATCTGATGCTCAGAGAGAGAGTTATTGAACTTTTCCCACAATCACCTCTTTGTGATGAAATTCGGGAGCCTGAAAAAGCACTACCTTCCACAGATCATATCTCCAAAAATATTGTGAAACAAGCTCTGAAATATTTTGATGAGTTTCCTCAGGATTTCAGCTTCGTACCCTAAAAATTTCTGATTCTAAACCTTCGTAGAAAAAAAGTTATAGCGTAAATGCCATGATGACCTGTTTAGGAGCCTGAAAAAAGACCTAACTTCCACAGATCATATCTTCGAAAATACTGTGAACCAAGCTCTAAAATTTTTAGACAATCTTCCTCAGGATTTCAGTTTCACACCCTAAAAATTTTAGCTTCTGAAACTTCGTAGAAAAAAAGTTATAGCGAAAATGCCACGATGACTTGTTTGGAGCTGAGTAAATGGAAGTCTCAACCTAAATTACCAAATGAATTGTAAGTTGTGTAGCTCAAATAGAAGTAAAGATATCCATTACATAATAAACCTATAGAAATGACCTCCAATACATTACATAAATGAACAATTCTTGGATCATATAATTTACAAAACCTCCTTTCTATATATAGGAGTCCATGTGGCCATAATGTAATCCTAGTGGGCCACAATGTAATCCTAGCCGACCTAACAATAATAATTTAAGGGCACAATGATAACAAAATGGGGGTTACAAGGGTACAATAATAACAATAAGGGGGTTACACTAATAACAATAAGGGACTATGCTAGTAATATAGGGACCTAACACATTGTGCCTATTGTCACATGTGAATTTTTTTTGAATGATTAGCACTAACTCTACCTAAGGCTCATTAAACCATTCCCTTGGAATCCCCTTGGTTCTCTCAAATGATCCCTTCCTATTTTTCTCCAGAAATAAAGTCCATCCCTTATCTTTAAAGTGAAAACCCTTATGATATTGTTCCCCTGACAGTGGAAAATCTAATACCTGAGAAATGGACTCTGGATTTAATGGGATGAATAAGTTTCCCACCATAGTTTTCTCTTGTCTGTAATTATTTATGAACTCCTCTGTAATGCTCTCATTATGCCCATTAAAATTCTGAAGGAAACCTATTAGACCAACTTGGTAAAGTTTTTCTATGGTGTCATTTTCCCAATGCTCAGTCTGGAAGTATTTTGGTTCTATCCTTGTAGCCACATGTTCTGAAAACCAATTAATGTAACCTTCTACTGTAATCATTCTCATTTTGAAAAATAAAAAACTATGCACTAGATCTTTGTTGACATATGCATTATGGTGGTAAGGCTTACCTCTTTTCTGATGCCCTTGACAAAGAAAGGAAATCAACTTTCTTCAACCTTTGTTATCTTGAAACAAACGATCCCAATGCTTCCAAAAACACAAAATTTTGATATAGAAATATTATAAAAACATAATAAACATGTTTTTATTAATCTATTTCTCATATTCTATCCTCTATTTCATCAAAATTTAAAAAAAACTCCTCTGTCTCTGATGTAGAATTCTCTGTCTCTGAATTGACTGTGTAGAAAAATTAAATTTTTTTATGCCACAATGTCTTTTTGTTCTTTGAATTCACACATAATTCCTCATTTATTAAGACAAAATCACCATGCATTCAGTTGGAAATGACCAAGGCTCACTATGTGCAAAAAAATTCAAAGAATGGCTCACTGTATATATGTTAACATTCATCAAATAAATCATGAAATGGCTTCACTGTGTTCTCAAAATACATAAAAAAATATTTCTCTCTGTATACAAAGATCATAAAAACATTTTTACCATGTTTTTATTGTTCAACACATAATTCAATCTCTGTTTTTGCCAAAATTCATCAAAAATCCCTTCTCTGTTTCAAAAATTATCACTGTGCTCATAAATGAAATGAATTTTCCCATACAAACCATACATGGATGAAACAAATTATGCCCACTGTGTGTTAAAAAATAGGAAAAATTATGTTCTCTGTATGTATCAAAATCAAAATACAAAACTCTCTGTTTTCGCATATAACCATGCATGAGGAAATTGTGAGATTACCTGATCTAGAAGTGATTTTTGTGATATTTCTGAGATAAATTAAGTTCCTATGTTAGACAACACCAATTCAATCAGAAATATCCTTCAATATTTCCAAAGATTTGTTCGTTAAATCAAGGAAAATACTTGTTTAATGGTGGCAGAGACAAGTTTAAACGGTGGTAGAGACACTCATTTATAACTCGTAGTTTAACTTTTGTTCAACACAAAATCCTGAGATTTACTTATTATAAATATTCATTGCACTAATAAGAAAAATCTGGGTTTTGTTCTTACCTTTTTGCTCCACGATATCTGTGCACTTTGTAATGTTTTTGATGAACACGACTGCTACATATCTTGGATCAAATCTTAGTCAACATTGATGCTTAACTCTGCTCCTCTTCTTATCTCTCTGTTCCTCCATTGCTATATCTCATGCTTGCTTCTCTCGGCTTGAGTTCCTTTGTTTCATTCACAGCCTTCCTGCCTTTTCTCTGTCAATTTGTTCTTCACAAGGTGTTTTGAACACGTGCCGATGGTTTGCACGGCATTCAACTTCCTGTCTGAGCCTGCAATGGCTACAATGGTGAATAAAATCTCAAATTATAGAGGTTTGTGGGTTTAAAAATGGCAGAGGCATTATTATTTGCATAAGGTTTGTTTTAATGTTATATAATTGTGTTTTTAAATTTTTGTTGATCGTTTTCTATGCACCGACCTCTGACTGAGATTCCCTCGTGGCTTAGTATTTATGACTTTCTCTGCGTACTTTCTCCACGGTGTATACATCCATAACCCACGTTCTATGTTTTACTCATTATACTTCCCATATCTCATTTCTCATTCATGACTATGCTGACCACGTTCTCTGCTGCCATCATTTCTTTCCATACCCATCGAAATGCATCATATTTTTGTTCTTCCCATTGCATCATTTCAACTTAGGTTATGTCCTTTGTATTTCTCATTGCATTTTTACTGAGGTTTTTGTCACAATTTCATTATCAGCCACATGAATCACTCTATACGTTTTGCATATTATTTTTCCATTCCATAAAATGATATACTTATATATATATATATATATATGTATATATATATATATATATATCTCATATATATATATATATATATATATATATATATATATATATGCACATTGTGCCTTGTAGCTTAGGTTTTCAAATTTGTTTTGTTTAATTTAATTTTAAAATGACCCTAGAATGGTGATGTTTAAAATTAAATTTTTATCATGACGCTAACCTTTGTTTCTTTTGTAGGTCCAATGAGAATTTGATATTTGAGGCTTTCATTTTTTATCCTTATGTTTAAGAAAATTAGGATTGATGTGATATGGTATATGGAATGATAATTAAATGGGTAGGATAATGGATATGGATAAGAATATAATGGGTAGAATAATGAATAGGGTTAGGAATATAATGAGTGGAATAATGAAGGTAATGAAATGTAGGTAAAATATGCATATCAAGCACTAAATTAGTCTTAACAATCTCTAGGATATTTAAAAAAAAAAACGAAACTTTAAGAGAAAAAATTTCACTTACTGTACTTGTACTCCCATAATTTGTTTGATGTCAATGATGTCCTTCTGTCAATTGATGGTCGACAATGTCTTTATTATCATAATGATGGCTCTTCCAGGATATGTAGAGACTTTATTTATCCTTCATGTTTTCGCATCTGATTATTGATTCAAGAGCATGTTTTTTCTGTCCCTTTTGCAATCTATATTTGATATTTCAGGTCCCTATGACATGTTCTTTAGACTTGAATGTTGATGTAGTTAAGGTCCCTTCTGCAGCAATATTATAAATAATGTTTTCAGGTCCCTTATGACATATAATTTTAAACAATGTTTCAAGTTGCTTATGTCATATGATACATGTCCCTTCTACATAATATTCTCAATGATATCTCAGGTCCCTTCTGCACAATAAAAATAGAATTCATATTGGCCAAACAAGTTGGTTTTCCGATATGAATTCGAGTTTGTGTTCTGCTAGTCTCCTGTATTTTCACAACCAAACTCTTTTATTATTATTATTATTATTCTGGAATCATGGAAGGCATATTTCTATGTTGTTCCATTAGCTCCAAATTAGTATCTGTTGAAATTATTTTCATAAAATCATCTTTATTTATAGGTTTATTGTAGACTTTAAGCATATGTCCATTAACTACAAATGAAATAGATGCCTCATATATTGTTTTTATTCTGACCGCTCCATTTTCGAAGATCTCTTCAATCTCATATGGCCCAAGCCAATGAGTTGTAAACTTTTCCTTGACATATTTAAACTCGGAGTCAAACAATAGTGCCCAGTCTCCCTTTTGAAAAACCTTATTCTTGATGAATTGATCATGCCATTATTTTCTCTTGCATTAATGATGTATGTTCCATTGCCTACTGTCTTATTTCATCCAGTTCATTTAATTGATTCACTCTTTTCGCTTGTGCTTAAGAAAATTCCATTCCCAACTTTGTTGCTAGTTTGAATGTATGTATTTGAAACTCTATGGGTAATAGGACTTATTTTCCATACATCAACTGATATGGACTGAACCCAGTTGTGTTTTTTCATGTTATCCTATATGCCCATAGTGCATCTCTCAATTTCTCTAACTAGTCCTTTCTATTCATTTGTACAGTTTTCGTCATGATATTCTCCAGGGCTTTGTTTGTTGACTCCACTTGTCCATTTGCTTGAGGATGGTATGGAGTTGATTTTCTATGTTTGAGCTTGTACTTCTCTTTAAGATCTCAAACAAGCTTGGATGTGAACTATGTGCCTTGGACAGTTACAATCTGTCGTGGAACTCCATACCTTACAAATATTTCTTCAAATAGAAAAGAAACCACTATATCTTATGTTGCTCGTGCCACTCCCTTTTCCTCCACCCACTTAGTAACATAATCTGTACATACCAGGATGTACTTCTTTCCGTTTGATGATGGGTTGATTGGTCCCACAAAGTTTAGAGCCCATTGCTCAAATGGTTCTATGAGTACTTGTGGCTTTAATGGCATTTCATCTGATGCCACTTGTGTTCCAATTCTTTTGCAACTACCACATCTCTCTACATAGGCTTTGGAGTCTTTGAAGATTGTCGGCAAGTAGTAGCCAAGTTTGAGTACTTTGTATGAAGTCCGCTTGTCTGCAAAATGACCACCACATGGATCGTCATGACATGTTTTCAAAATATCTATAATATTGTCTTCTCTAACACATTTTATTATTATCAAATCAAAACTAGTATAAAATAGGTGATCATTGAACCACCTATATCTAGCACTTTCTCTAATTATATTTATTTTATGTTTATATGTGTAATGAGATGGTAGGATTCCAGATGATAAATAGTTGGCTATATCTGCAAACCATGGATTTTTGACAGTTATAACAAATAGATGTTCATTTTGGAAATTATCTGAAACCAAATTTAGATCACCAGGTGAATGAAGTCTTGATATAAAGTCTGCTACTTGATTATCCTTACTTGGTCGATCTTGTACAGTGATAAATTATTCCATCAATAACAACCATCTAGTAATTCTACCATTTGTAATTTATTTGTTCATTAAATATCTTATGGTTGAATGATTTGTGTGAATGAATACTTGATAACCTGTTATGTAATGCCTAAAATTATTAAATGCATGCACTACAACTAAAATTTCTTTCTCTGTAATAGTATAGTTCAATTCTGCAGTGTTAAGTTTTTTCTTATGAAGTATATGGCGTAATTAAACTGGTTCTCTTTCTATCCAAGTGATGCTCCTATAGTAGTGTGAGATTCATCAATAGATATATGAAATGGAAATGACCAATTAGGTCCACGAAGAATGGGTGAAATTGAAAATTTTTCTTTTAATATCTCAAATGCATTTTGACAATTATTTGTCCATTGGACTTTCACATATTTTGCAAGTAGCTTGAATAAAGGCAGAGCTATTTTACTGAAATTTTCAATAAATATCCTATATTAGCCTGCATAACCCAAGAAAATTTTTACTTCCTTTTGTGTTGTGGGTGGCATTAAATTCACAATGAATTGTATTTTTGTTGGATCCACCTTAATTCCTGAAGAAGAAATATGGTGTCCCAACACTATTCCCTCAGTTAACATCATAAATCATTTTTCATTACTGAGTTATAGATTTGTCTCTATGCAACTTTTCAAAAAAAATTCAATATTTTTTAATTAATCATCAAATGTTCCACCATACACAGTGAAATCATCCTTGTATACCTTTACACATCCATGGATCAGGTCAACAAAGATTGCTAGGACTGCTCTCTGAAAAGTAGCAGGTGCATTACATAAACCAAAGGAAAAACATTATATGCATATGTTCCCCATCGACAAGTAAATGTTGTTTTATATTGGCCTTCCAAAGCTATATTTATCTGATTGTATCCACTAAATCCATGAATAAATGAAAAGAATTTCTTCCCGGCTAATGAATCTAGTACTTGATCAATAAATGGTAAAGGGAAATGATCTTTTAATGTGGTCTTATTGATCTCTTTGTAGTCTACACAAATTCTTCACTTTCCATTTTTCTTAGGCACCACAACTAAGGGAGAAACCCATTGACTATCAGAAATATGATAGATGAATCCAAATTCTAAGAGTTTCTGGAATTCCTCTTTCACTATTTACTTCATCATAGGGTTCATCCTTCTTTGCGGTTGTCTTACAAGTTTGATTTTATCATAAATGTAAATGTGGTGGATACATGTCTTTGGAGGAATCCCTTGCATGTCTGTGTAATCTCAGGAAAAATATTTTGAGTATTTATGTAACAATGCTATTACCTCTTGTTCTTGTGATGATTTTAAGTTATTACCAATATACAAATTTCTTCCAGGACTGATTTCGATGATTTTACTCTTTGAATTGGTAATTTAGTTAACAAGAAAAATACTTTCAAATGAATTTTGAAGTGATTGAATATTACAGTTTTTGTGGAAACACTTATTTAAAAGATGAATTTCAGCATCATATTGTGTTATTCTAAGCTGCTCCAAAATATTTGGTTCTAAGATGAAAAGATCTAATAAATCCTCATTTTCTTCCTCTTCTCTAAAATTATAGACTTGATTAATACTAAGAACAGATTGAATTTGTTGTTGTTATTCTCCATCAAGCCATGATAATAAAGAAAGATATTGTTCCAGAGAATACAATGTAACATGTTTTATTTCATCCCCATGTATAATAATCATACTTCCTGACCTGCATCCAATAAAAGCATCTGCAGTGGCTAACCATGGTCTGCCTAAAATTAATGGATGGCCTCCTAAACTTGTTTTTCGCTACAAAATGAGGAAGTCTACAAGATACTCCCATGAATCTAGTGAGATAATGATATCTTATAACATTCCTTCTAGTACAACTTTAGATCTGTCTGCTAGTTCTAAAACTATTGTAGTAGGTATAATGTTGTTCAAGTTCAAATGTTTCATTTTATAGTTTCTCCCAAATATATTAAAGTGTTTGGCCCTGAAAAAATATTGATCAAGATGGTAACCATAGGGATCCTAGGATCAACAAAGTTTTCAAATGTTGTCTTTGTAGACATGAGACTAGCTAATCTTCCAATGATTTGGATTGTGGGTGGATCTCTTTTTCTTCTACCCGATTTCTTGATTATTAACTCCTTTATTGTTTTTGCATATATTGGAATAACTTTTATTGCCTGCAACAAAGGAATTTTGACATATGTATTCTTCAATTCATATAGAATATGAAATTTAGGTAGAGACATTGGAATTTTTTGTTGTACTAACCTCTCTGGATAAGGTGGGGTCTGAGTCATAATAGATTTACCCTTCTGAATTTTATTTTCTGGTTGAGATTGTTGACTTTGTTCTCCTTGTTCAGTTTTTTCTTCTATTATTGGAGGAGAATATTTGTGTAACACCTTCCCAGACCTTAAGTGGATGTCTTGTATGGGAAGAATGGAATATGTAGGATAATATGTTTTCTATTCCACATTGTATTCTAGTTTATCCACTTTGTTACTTGGATTATCTACTGGCTGAGCTGGAAATTGTGTTGGTCTAGGAGGTGGTTGGTTAGAAGGAAGATGAAGCTAATGAGGTTGAGTTAGCATTGGTGCATGATTTTGGGGTGAAAATGGCACTGGTTGATGTTGCTGGAGTTGGTATTGAGGGTATGGTTGTTGATATTGATACTATTGAGGGTAAATTTGTTGAGGTGGATGGTTTCCATAACCATATCCCCTCCAACCTTGTGTTGGTTGATTTTGATATTGCTGTGGAGGCCAAGCCTGCCATGGCATTGGAGTATTCCATGAATTCTGAGGAGGATATTGAAAAATATGGGGTTTTTGTTGAGGGAATTGTTGAGGGTAATTCTTCCATTTGCAACTCTTCCAATTTGGGATAGTTTTCAATTGCATGATTCTCTGTACAAAGTCTAGACACTTGTATACCTTGCAAAGGACATTCCCTAAGTGGATTTTTTTTCCCGCACTTTGGACAAAAGATTTCTAAGATTTCATCTTGTTCTTCCTTCTTCTTCTAGGCTTTTAAACATCTACTAGTTCCCAAAGTATTCAATAGATCTGTTTCGAAATTTTCTAGTAAAATTCCTATTTCTTCTCTTGTTATTGCACTTGCTGCAGATTTGGAAGCTCTTGATGTAATATCTCTTTTTCCACTTTTTTATCTTCCCCTAGAGTATTTCTGACAAAGTTCAACAATTTCATCAAATGGTAGGTTCGAGATATCTCCTTTTCCCGTCACATTAAGGATATCTAAGTATTCATCTCTGATACCCTTAAGAAAAATTGTGCGGATGGTATCGAGATTCAGAGAATGTTGTTTGGATTTTTGAAATTGTAAAGAAATATTTTTAAATACTCTTTCAAACCTTCATCTTCTTATTGTGTCATTCTAAAAATGTCTTCTTTTGAGTCTCTAGCCCTGCAGTAAGCTTGATATTTTTTAAGAAAAAAATTCTTCATATCATCCCAAGAAGGAATTGTATGTTCTCCTAAACTCATAAACCATTTTAATGTTGCTACTTTCAAAGTATTAGGAAAGAGACGAAGCTTGTGTGTGTCATCCGTGTATCCATAATTTATACATAAGAGATGAACTTCGAACATAAATGAATCAGGATGTTCTGTTGAGATTCCATAAAAGTTAGGCTTTACAGAAGGTGGAATTTTTTTCATTTTCACTTCTTCTCCTAAAATTTCTCTTGTGTCTAATATTGGAAA
Source organism: Pinus albicaulis (assembly GCA_034641835.2). NCBI lineage: Eukaryota > Viridiplantae > Streptophyta > Pinopsida > Pinales > Pinaceae > Pinus > Pinus albicaulis. Next base: position 132,919 of record JAXQQM020078625.1, read on the forward strand.
GCCAAAATTAGCTTCCTGATCATTCTCATTTTCTTGTTCATTATCATGTATTTTTTTTTTTTTTCTCTTCTTGCTTCTTCTTCTATCCTTATAAGTGCTTATATTCTTCTGTATTCCTCTCTCTTTCTCTCTGCTTCCAATTTCCTTTCTTCCTCTCTCTTCCTTTTCCATTCCCTTTGTTGTCTCTCATATTCAATTTTCTGTTCAGGAGTCATAAGTGGCATATTATATCCTTCTCCTTCTTCAGTCATTTCCTGTTCAGAGATATGTAATGTTTCAATATGGGGTTAATTTAGTGTTTCCTCAACTACCTTAATTTGTTCAAGGATAGGTTGCTCTAATTTTTCAACAACTGGTTTTCTTGTTTCCTTTGGTTTTCCTAAGGAAGGAGTTTCTTTGGTGATTTATTTCTTTTTACTTTCAAGGCTAACAAGATCTATCTTTCAACTAGAGTTAATCTTTGTTGTGATCTCTGGTTTTCCTCTAACTCCTCTAGAGTAGGTATTCTAGCAACTGGTTTTGTTAGTCTCGTGGATGGATGGATTTTTGGTTTTTTTTTTTTTTTTAACAATTCTACCCTTATGATCTCTATCTCTAGGCATAAAGAAACATAACTTAAAAGAAAAACTATGTTTTTGTTGTTTTTGATGTTATTTTTGTTTTGTTTTTGTTTTTTTTTTACATTCTTATTTGACCACTTCAAAATATTCTTCACTGACAACGACGCCAAAAATGTTGGGTATGTTTACTCGGTAAACTAACACAAGTATTTTATTATCAATCCTGGCTTGTAGAACTTAGAAGCATCTCCAAGACATATGGATTTCAGCTATAGTCAAGTTTAGAAGATGAATTTTTGATATTAAAGGAAATGCATATTACAAATATAAAACTTAACTAAATAATTTCTAAGTCAATTATGTAAAAAGCAGAAGAAGAAGCTCCTAACTTAGGAGAACTTGTTTGTCCTTCTCTACAATACTACTTCATGAATCAGAAACCAAAAACCACTAATGAACAATAGATCAAGATGCATGAAAGAAAAATAGAAGAGGCTCCTAACTAAGGATATCCTTTTTGTCCTTCATTACAAATCCATTCATCATTAATGCCATTGTTAGAAAACAGGAAATTCAGAAAATCACTGAAAAGCAAGAAAGATGAATTCTAGTTTCTAGTTCTTGATCAGATAGAAGGAATGTTTAACTTAAAGAATGGTTCAACCCTTGAGATGAAGAATATAAATTAGAATTATATTCATCAAAAATTATAAAATATCATCATACATCTAATTAACTGATTAAGCATGAAACAAAACTAGTTCAGGAAATTGCAAGTACATTAACTAGAAAGCGCACTTAGCTGTGGGGGCCCTCCACCCTTGCCTCGCACACTGTGAGTACTTCAGCTATTGAAACTTAATCAATCATTCACCATATAGATCAACAGAAAAGGAGATATAACAGGTTCTTCAATTAGCTCTCAAAGTTTCAGAAATATCAAAGTGAAGTTATACAAATTCTACATATTAATGCCTTCAATGTCTTACGCTTAAATAGAGAAATATGAAACAAAATCATATAAAATGTATCCCTCATCCATATCTATCATTATCCTATCTATTCTGGTCGAGATCATCCATCTAATCTCTCAAAATATGGAAAGTCCCATAAAATGCTAGATTTGACCTATTTCCTAGGGATTTCTATGAAAAAAGGTCATGTTTGACCGCCTTTGACCAGGCCTGTTTAAGCTCGATTTGACTAAACCAATAGGTGTACATCCATTCTTAGTTCCCAAGATTTCTAGAAATGTGCTCAGCTCGAGCCCGGGTGTCCTTCAAGTATGACTTCAATGAAGCCATTGTGGGAATTTCTGATCGAGTCCAAAAATGCACTTAAAATTCAATTTTTATAAAAAATTCTAAAAATTGAAAAACTTAATTATATACCTGGATATGCATTAATTGGTAAAAATGGAGTGAATATAGATGGTATATGGATGGATATCATAGTAATAAAGTGTATTTACTTAAACAAAATTGGATAGAAAACGAGGGCCAATAGTCATATTTTGATTGTTTTCTTATATGTTGATGACATGATTTCTACATGTGATCTTGAGTTAGATGAATTTAAAGTATCCATAATGAAATAATTTGAGATGAAAGATCTTGGGCTCATGAAATATTTTCTTGGCATAGAAGTTGAGCAATCTAAAAAATGAATTCTTATTTGTCAGAATAAATATGCAAGAGATTTGTTGAAAAGATTTAGGATGGAGAATTGAAAACTTGTCCCTACACCAGTTGCAACAAGTACGAAGTTAAGTAAGGATGACGAAGGACCAGATGTCAATCCAACTCTATTTAAAAGATTGGTTGGCAACCTCATGTATCTCACAACTACAAGACCAGATATTATTCAAGGAGTAAGTTTGATTTTTAGATTTATGGAGATTCCAAAATACACACATTGGAGTGCAGGAAAAATACTTCTGAGATACATAACAGGAACTAGAAATTCTGGCATAATGTATGCAAGTACAAAAAATAAAGATTCGATTGGATTTACAGATAGTGATTTTGTAGGTAGTTTGGATGATAGGAAGAGCAGTTCCAGTTATGTGTTCCATCTTGGTTTAGGTGTGATTTTATGAGCATCTAAGAAGCATCCTATTGTGACACTATCCTCAGCAAAATTAGAATATGTAGCAGCAACATCAACAATATGTCAAGTAGTATGGTTAAGAAGAGTATTGTATGGAATCAAGCAGAAACAACAAGGATCAATAACAATATATTGTGACAACACCTCAACGATTTCACTATCCAAGAATTTTGTGTTTCATCAAAAGAGAAAGCCTATTGATACTAGATATCACTTTATTAGAGAACATGTGAGCAATGGATAAGTTCACTTAAAGCCTTGTAAAATCTAGTGATATATTTACTAAGTCATTAGAAAAATATGTGTTTGAGTTTCACAAAAGAAACTTGGGTGTTGTAAGCCTAGCTGAGATATAGACCTACATGCATGTTTGAGTTGTCATGAGTCATGTTTTAGTTTAGCGATCATAATTATGGGGGGGGAGTTAAATTAGTTAACTAACTCCCGCATGAAGATTTTGTTATATTTAGAGAGTCAATTAACTGAGCGTTGAGTCAAGTCGAGTTATGTGATAGATGAATTTAAGTGAGTAGTTTTCATGTCGAGTTATATTAGGTGAGTTGCTAGTTGGAAAAAGTTAAATATCCTTCACCGGGTTCATTATAATAAATTCAAGTTTGTGTAATCAATAGAAGAGCCGCAACTTGTGTGTGTTTTGTGTGTGAATTATTTGTGTTATTTTGTGTCTTATATCCTTTTCCTTTCCAACAAATGTCACACAAATCATGTCTATCAAATATTTTATAGTTGTCTTTCGACAATGTCTTGCATTGATAGAAAAACCCAAATAAGACAAATATTTTGCTTCTGCTTGTTTAATTTACAATATTTTCTCTTCTTCAACTCTGTCTTGTGTTTCCACCTTTTTTCTTGCCGCTAAAATTAAGATTTAGTAGACAAGTTACAACAATTAAATCTATGAGTCTGTAAGAGAAATGTGAAAAAAAGAGAAGACAACTTAACCAAAAATATGAAAAAATAAAGCATAACATGCAAGTTAATGCATTGTTTCTATAAGGTTATCTCTTTGAGAAGATACTGGATTTTAAAAGAAAATTTACATTAGTGATGTTGTCCATAAAATACAAATTTATGCCAAAGAATCTCTCGAGATAAAACAACCATAGTTCCACAAAGGGTATATATTCCTTTACTTAAAATATGAAATACCATAAAGAGCTAGAAACCAACTTCGAGGTGTAGTAATGTATATAGAATTTCATTCTAACTTCAATATGCTAGAGAATGCTTGCCTGCATTTATTTCATTCACTATTTTCTTCATAGTTCATGAGTTGTTTTTGTAAGGTTAACTCTTTGAGAAGATGTTGGATTTTAAAAACAAATCTACTTTAGTGATACTATCCATAAAATACAAATTCATACCAAAGAATCTATCAAGATAAAACAAACATAGTTCCACAAACAATAGTATTCCTTTACTTCAAATATCATAAAGAGCAAGAAACCAACTTGGAGGTGTAGTTGTGTATACAAAATTCCATTCTAACTTCAATATTGCAGGGAATGCTTACCTGCATTTATTTTATTCATTGCTTTCTTCACAGTTTCAATGGCAACTATATCAATGATGACGGTTTGCACAATCTGACATAGGTTGTTTCCAAAAAGAAGACAACATTACAAAGAATGTTCAAATTTTTTTTACAAAACCAAAAGAACCATTCACAAAATTATAATAGGCAATGAATTAGCCATCCTTAAGTATGCAAATAATTTGAAGGTATTTTCCCCACTGGATATCAAACAAGAAACCTACAAGAATTTTGGAGTTTGTATTCATCCTTATTTGGAAACATAAACCAAATATGGCCTCTCTTTCACTATTTTCTTAATTTAAGTATGAGGGGTTTCCGCAATGCATTATATTAGATATCATTTTTGGGATTCAACTGCGTTAAGTAAGTCATTAATCTATGAACATTTCCATGAGAGGTAGTCAATTTCTCATGATTTTTGAATAGTCCACTTAGTACTCATTGCATCGGGTGATGCTCCCACTTCTTCACCCCTGTGAGCATCGTGCAATGCAATGAGTGCTAAGTGGACCATTCAAAAATCATGAGAAATTAGTCAGTTACGACCACCTCTCATGGAAATGGTCATAGACGAATGGCTTACTTAACATAGTTGAATCCCAAAAATAATATCTAATATTTTCTTAATTTTACCTTTGAGAAATCCACTTGAAGTGCTTTAGCAACATTCTTTTGGTGAAAACCTTCATCCAAGTTCATCGTCAAAATGCTTGCTCAAATTCCAAATAATATATTTTATAATAAAAAGTAAGATAAAAAAAAATACTATAATATATCAATTTTATAAAGCTTAACTTATCTTTTGTAATATAAAAAAATTATAGAATAGGCTATATTTTGTAATATAAAAAGTCATAAATGTGAAATAATATATTTTTAAATAGAAAGTAAGATAGAAAATTACAATAATATATAAGTTTTATAAAGTTTAGTTTATCTTTGGGAATATATTCATAGCAAAATATAATAATATATATTTGAGGCTATCTTTTGTAATATAAAAAAGTATAGAAAAATATAATAATATATAATAACGGATTGTACATGTGTCCACTTAAAATACTCTATAACTATTAGGTGGCAGAAAAGCGACGAAAAGAATATAAATAAATATTGGGTGGCAGAAAGGTATAAAGAAATGATTGATCAAGATGAAGTTTTTGTACTGTTCCTGCGCTTTAATTATGCCGTCCCTTTCAACTGGATAATATCTTCCCCTCCTAGTCTATATTTCTTTCTTGGCTCCAGATTATTCTCTTTCAAATCAATTATTCCAAAGAAGCAGAACGGTGCACCTTCAAAAATTCCTTCTCCCTGTCTTCTTTATAGCATGCACAGCGATGGGTTCCAATTATATAGTGTTAAATATGTGCAGGCAGGCGGAATGAGAATTCAAGAGCAGTCCCAAAACATTCAGTGTTGCTTTACTGTTTCCAGCTCAGTAGATTAGATTGTGATCATCAGAGAATGGCGGCGGTAGTGAAAGAGCCGCTAGTGTTTCGGAAGGAGTGGGTTGAACAAGTTCAAGATATATTAAATAATAAAAAATCTCTGAAAAAGGCGGATAAGATTCCGCGCGTGGCTGTTCCTCTGTTGGATGCGAAACCAGAGGCGTACATACCACACCTCGTCTCTTTGGGGCCTTACCACCATTGGACGCTGCAGAAAAGTATTGCGGCCTCTTCTTCTGCGGGAGATAGTTATGAGTTTTGCGAGCTGAAGATGTCAACTGTGGAGGCGTACAAAGTCCAGTCGGCGGCTACGTTTTTGCGCAATCGTGGCGAGAGCTCGGATCATTCGACTGCTCCGAGAATCGCGGAAGTCTGATCTTAACGGACCAGAGCATAGCCGATATGTGGAACGGCATATGTTTGGTTGGTAACTCTGCATAATCAAAATGTTTTAAGATTTTTTCAAGATGCTAAATGTTAAATTTATATATGCAATTAAAAAACCAATTTAAATAACACAAATCAAGATTTCAACTCAATTTTTTTTAGCTAAATTCCTATAAAAAAATTCGAATTTCACAATACCACACAAAAACCATATAATAAAAATCTCAAAAATATTATCATACAAAATGTTCAACATAAGCAATGCTACTCTACTCAGTCCACCGATGTTTGTGTTTTTATTTATTTATTCTATAACTAAGAAATATGATAATACTGACCAATATTTGTGTTTTTTTCTTTTAAATTCTATGACTAAGAAATATGGTAATTTTGGAATAGATGATGTTGTAGCGACTCTGCTGTTGGGATGCACTAATTGAAATGCTCGTTAATAAGTTTTGGGAGAGTTTATTAGTGTGCAGATAGTTCCGTGTTATTTCATTCAACATTGGGATGGGATTGATGGATATGTGCAGAAGTTGTTTTAATAAAATGTTTGCTAATATGTGTTTAGAAATAGTGTATTTTAGAAGTTGTTTTAATAAAATGTTTGTTAATAAGGTTTAATTAAATTTATTAAATGGTTTTTTATTTAATATTGACATTTAGATATGGATTTTTTTTTTATAATTTAAAAGTAAAATTGTTATAGAAAAAATTGTTAGAGGATGTTTTATTTGAATATTTATTAATTAATTTTAATTAAATTTATTAGAGAGTAAATAGTTCTTCCACATATACATATATATATAATTTTTTAAGAAAGTGTTTTAATTAAGAATATTAATAATATTAAACTGTCATATTTGTTAACTTTATAGGAATTTCTAGTTAATTTTAATAACAAATATAATTAATTTTGTATAATAATATATTTAATTTTATTCAATTTTTTAATTAAAAAATATGTAAATTTTTAAAAATAATTTTTATTTAATTATTAATTTAATTTTCAATTTATTTTATAATTAATAGTTTTTCCCTTTGCAAAAAAACTGTAATTTTTTATATAAATAAAATTACACACCACATATGCCAAGTGGCATACCCTAGCTAGATAGCCACCGCAAAAATTCTTGTGCAAAAATTAATCCCTTTCATCATGAGTCTATGCTTAAGCCCATTTTGGAAAACGAGAAATTTCCACAAATATGTTCTATTGGGAGCATCTGTTAAATGCAGGAAAGGGCGTCGCTCTGTAATTTCTCCTCATCGTCTTGAGCATTGCACAGACCTTCTTTGCTTTGAAAGACTCCCAGAAATAGGTGATGTGCTGCTTGGTCTACCAATTAGAGTGTGGTTAGAAATAGTTGCTTGATCGACCAATTAGACTGCTGTTGCTGTTAGAAATAGTTGTTGAAGAAGAAATATTGTAATTAAAAAAGTGGAGTTGTTTAAGAATAAAATAAAATAGTTTGGATAGTAGTTTTTTTATTGCAATGGGGTAAAAATAATTTCAAAAAATTAGATGGTTGGAGTGTTTGAATTGTATTTTTGATAGTAGAAATAGAATCAACACTATCAAAAATTCTTAGAGCACCGAAAATACGAAAGTTTAATCACTTTAAACAAAATTTTCAAAAATCTTAACAGAAATTTTCAAAATCTTACCAAATTTTCCAAGTTATTCTCTAAATTTTTTTAAACTCTAACCAAAAATTGTTGCGTTAGGAGCAGTGGAGCAGTGCAGCAGTGCAGGCTGCGTTGGGACTCTTCGTTTCCTAGTGCCAACGGTGCTCCTTGCCCTTTTAGCATATCATTAACTAATTAATCCCTTCTGGTATCCCTATTTTATCCATTACTAAGTCTCTTCTTTTTGTTTTGGTCTAAAAGAAGAAAGAAAAGACTCCTACTCTTTAAATCCAATAGTCTATTAACATTGTTTTAGTTTAACAATGCTTACCACCTTTACCCACATTTACTCCGACAATTTATCCACTTTGTTATTCAAGTAATATACAGTTGATTCTAGTTTTCCTATTTTTAACAAGATAAGGTACTCTGAGTGTTTTCATAATCCTACCAGAAATAATCACAAAGTTTATATAATTTACTGCGAAATAATTGTACACAGACTTCCATTTCTCTATAGAAAAATTAATCACACAATTTATCAAATTTTAATAAATAACTTATATTTGATAGCTTTTCACTGTATCCTCATAAAGAAAAAGTTCAGCTCATGAATAGTTTTCTTCCAAAACTATGAACAACAACTATTTGAACATATTTAAGTTATAAATAATCCTTTTTGTCTAGTTTATTTTCTAAAACAATAATCACTTATCTGTAAAAATTTGTATCAAGCTGTGGTGTACACCCAACTTTCAAGAGAGGCGATTACGTCCTTCTCTTGCCCCCGAGCTTCACATAAAGAGGTACAGGTTGACAGTAGGGGAGCTCCACATAAAGAGGTACAGGTTGACATTAGGAAATTTCTGAGTGTTTTTTTTCCACTGGGCTCAGGAAATCCTCACTCTTTCCTTAGCCCATGAACATAACTTCTACTTCTCACTGGTATCAGTTTCTTATGCCCAGAGGAGCAGGTAACTATTCAAACTGTCCAACCACCTTTCAGTTTTTGGAAACATTTACCAACAATCTTTTAACTTTTACTTTCCATAACTAATTTTTATTATTCATAGTTTAAAAAGGAAAAATAATTTTTCCAACAAAAATATCAATTGTCTCAGTCTTTTTCCTTATCAAATAATAAAAGTCATTTAACTAGTTAACAATAAATGTAACTATTACAGTGTTTAAAGAAAATCTAATAAAAGAAATTATAGAGAAGGTGAGAAAGAGATAATGAAGGAACACAGCTAAATTTAGCATGACAAATCATTGAAGATAAATATAAAGAATGTGAATTAGAAATTGAAGAATTTAAAGTTAGATATGATGTTGAACATCTTTTAGATGAAATTTTGTTTCAAATGTTGCATTAGAAGAAGCTTATAGAAAAGCTTGTCAATGGAAGAGTAGTCAAAGATAATCAAGATGAAGCATAGTACAAAGATTATGCTGCATAAATGAGTGAAGATATGTTTATAAATCATAATAATACAACAGAAAAAGAAAATGAAAACAAGAGGAAAAATATTAAAAAATAAAAGTAAAAATAAACTCAAATAATGATGATTTTATGAATATCACAAAAGTTTATGAATATGCAAAATTTAGCAGCAACTAGGAAGAAGTAGCTGAAAAATAAGAAGAAGAGAGCCCAATTGTAATTTCCATCTACCATCAATATTTGGAATATATTAAAGACAACATGAAAGTGAAACAATTACCAGATAAATTGATGTGGCAATAGTCCATTGAAAAATATTTAGCAGCTCAATGATGAAAGTGAACTTATTGAAAAAAAAAGTTGAAATGAATTGGCATTATCCGAGTTTTAGCAAGAAGCTATACCCAAAGTTCATCGTATGGAGTATGAAGAATTCGTAGACGTGAGGTATTTTGACGAGTCTCCTCCACTTTACGGACTCAAAAACGTGACTCGTGGTTCTGGTTGAATGTCGTGCGGAATTCAAACTCGCTTCGCTCAGTTTAAACGATTCTTCTACGTGTAGTCTTTAGATAACTTAACAATTTTTCTACGTGTCGTCCTTTTGATAGCTTAACAATTTTTTTAATAATCTTTTGTTATTCAACGCGCTTGGTCATTGAGCATGGATGCGTTGATCACTCAATTTTTAATAAAAAATATTTAAATTTTCAGTCAACAGCTCCACTCGGCGTTCATCACAACTTATGATGGCACAATGCTCTCTCGAGTTCACAAATTATGACGGCACAATGTTGTCTCGAGTTTTATGTGACCTAAGGCTGTTTTGATATCATAATAAAGAAGAAAAAATGTGAAACGAAATGTTCTTCTCAATATTATGAACCATTTAAATAAGATAGAAAATATTAGTAATAAATGACTATCGCGAAATTGAACTAAATTAGGACATTTGAATAGACAGTTTTATATTCTCCAACACACTTCAACATGTCATGAAAACTACTCCATTTCTATCACACATAGGCAAATGAATCTCAATAATGTATATTGACATTGATAATATTCAAAATGTCATGAAAAACAGGGATTCAACAAATTTATGCCAAAGAAGCTCTCGAGATAAAACAGGGATAGTTCCACAAAGAGTATCGCTTCCTTTACTTAAAATATGAAATGCCATAAAGAGCAAGAAATCAACTTCGAGGTGTCGTTGTGTATACATAATTTCATTCTAACTTCAATATGCTAGAGAATGATTGACTGCATTTATTTCATTCACTGCTTTCTTCACAGTTCATGAGTTGTTTTTGTAAGGTTAACTGTTGAGAAAATGATGGATTTGTTGGAATTTTGAGAATTCCAAGAGAAGAGAATAGGCTCTCCTCCTAAACACAGAGAAGTTAAAAAAATTGACAGGAGACAGAGCTTTCAGGGCTTTAAAACAAACATCTATTACTTTCAAAACTGTTACAAATTCTTCCTCTGAACAGAGGGATGAATAACAATGGTGACTGTTACAGATGCAGTGCACAAAATGACTCCTTTTTCTCTGAAAACTATACTCTGTCTCTCAGAGTACCAACACTGTTGTGTGTCTCTGTTGTTTTCCGCGCTGCTGTGCGAAAACACTAAAACAGAACAATACAATACAGTTACAATGGCTCGCAGGCCTTTTTCTTTTTATATGCCGCGCATATATTTTAACATTTCGTAAAACTATATTAAAACTTAAAACAAAAATAAAACCAAATACAAAGGAAAATCCTTTGCGGAACTAATAAAATATGAAATGCCTAACGTACGAGTGGGGACCACTACGCAGTCGGCAATCGACAATCGGCAAACGGCTTGACAACAAACTTTGTGATCCATTCAATCTTTCAATTGCGATTACACCATGGACTCGATGGCCCGATATTAAATCCGCTGTATAAGACCGTCGGGTCCGCGCTTTATACAAAACGCGCGACCAAACAACAAACCTCCGATCCTCCGATTGCGATTGGAAACACGGGCGCGATCCAGCTATTAACTCCGTCTCATAACACGATCGGATCCGCCCTGATCGGGGCACACAATAAAATTCCGTCGATTAAACCTTGCGATTGAAACCAAGCGATTCCAATAGATTTCTGCCATGTGGTCTTGTGGACCCACGGGCCTCCGCTGCTGTGGGGGTGATTTATATATATGTTTCAATGTATTAAACGTTCCGTTTGCGGAACTCTTCACATCTGCAAGACATTTGATTAATGCAATATGCGATTGCGATTGGATCGCATCGCATCGCGGCTTCATATCAACAAGACACTGCTCCAAAATAACTTTGCGATTCCGATTGGCATATAAATGGTGGGGACCACTTGTCCCGCCAATTCAAAAATAAAAGGACTTCCGCCTGTTAAAACAATTTCCATTCATTCTGGTTGTTGAGGACTTTAAAGCCTGAAACGACTGGTTTTTAATATCTCTGTTCCTCTGTAGAAAAGATCTACGAAAATCTTCGTCCTTCCACTGTGAAGAACGGCTCCGCCCATCACTGAGTTAATTTCATCTGCAATCTGTGGCTGCGGCCCATCAAAAATTTAATTCATTCCCATTCTTCTTCAATGCAGAGTGTTGCGCACTCAATCTCTGTTGTTGCTGCTGCTGCTGCCTTTGTACTTGTTTCTTCTTGTCACTGCCCAAGGCACGGCAGGTGACTTTAATATTTCAACACTCCCCCTTAAAGTCAGCTGCTGGGTTATCCATCATACCCAGGCATTCTCTTAGAAATTCAAATGTTTTATGTCCCAATGGTTTAGTTAAAATATCTGCATACTGCTCCTCTGTTTTACAATGCTGTAAAACAACTTCACCATTATTCACCAATTCTCTGATATAATGATACTTTGTGTCTATGTGCTTTGTTCTTTTGTGAAACACAGAATTCTTTGACAATGCAATAGCTGAGCTATTGTCACAATAAATCACAGTGCCCTTTACCTGTTCTTGGCACAAACTTCTCAACATCCTTCTCATCCAAATTGCTTGACACGCTGCTGCTGTAGCTGCCACATACTCTGCCTCTGCTGTAGATAATGCTACAATCGGCTGTTTTTTAGAAGCCCATGAAATGGCTCTTGAACCCATATGAAAAACATAACCGGAAGTGCTCTTCCGATCATCTACACTTCCAGCCCAATCACTGTCAGTGTATCCAACTAATTCTGAATTTTCTGAAGTAGTATATAAAATACCAAATCCTTTTGTTCCTTTCACATACCTCAGAATTCTCTTTGTTGCTTGCCAATGTGCTTCTTTTGGCTTCTCCATAAATCTGGAAATTAGGCTAACAGCATGCATAATATCCAGCCTAGTTGCAGTCAAGTACATGAGGCTGCCAACTATGCTTTTATATAAACTTGGATCAAAATCCTTGCTGCTGTCATTCTTACTCAACTTCAATCCCATTACCGTGGGAGTAATTGCAGCTTTGCACTCCTGCATGTTGAATCTTTCCAAAACTTGATTCACATACTTTGCTTGAGAAATAAAAATTCCTTTCTCACCTTGCTCCACTTCTATTCCCAAGAAGTATCTTAATAAACCCATGTCAGTCATTTCAAATTCATCTTTCATGATTGTTTTAAAATTTTCAACAAGGTAATCATCATTACCTGTAAAAATTAAATCATCAACATATAAAACAACAATCAATAACTTACCATCCTTTTCTTTGATGTAGAGGGTGGGTTCTCCCTCACACTTTTCAAATCCATTCTCCAATAGATAAGAATCTATTCTGCTGTACCATGCTCTTGGTGCTTGCTTCAGCCCATAAAGAGCTTTCTTCAATCTGCAGACCTTATGCTCTTGGCCTTTCTTCTCATATCCAAGAGGTTGTTCAACATATACCTCTTCCATTAAAACTCCATTTAAAAATGCGGATTTACATCCATTTGATATACTTTCCATCTATTTTGTGCTGCTATGGACAACACTGCTCTTACAGTCTCCATTCTTGCAACCGGTGCAAAAGTTTCTTCATAATCAATACCTTGCTTTTGCTTATATCCTTTGACAACAAGTCTGGCCTTGTGTCTTTCTATTTTTCCTTTAGCATTGCTTTTGGTCTTGTATACCCATTTAACTCCAATGACTTCTTTACCTTCTGGTAGATCTACCAACTCCCATGTTCTATTCTTCTCTATGGCTTTAATTTCTTCATCCATAGCTTCTATCCATTTTCTATCTTTAATTGCATCTTCAAAATGAATAGGATCATCAACTTGACAATACAAAGCAAATAAGGAATTCATACCTTCATCTGCTTCTCCTTGCTCATAGATTTCTCTAAGGCTTCTGAACTTTGTTCCTCTTTCACTTGGTGTAGCCGTGCTTGATGAAGCACTCAATTCTGCTCCTTGTGGTGTACTCGGTGAACCACTGCCGCTTCTTCTCAAGGGTGTTCTTACTGCCGCTTGAGGCGTCCCTTGCTGTCCTTGTGCTGGTGGAGGTTGTGCTACAGATGGGTTGTTACTTTCAACCACATCTACATCATCTTCATCATGAGATAAACAGTTTTTGACATTGACTGTTTTCTCAATGCTTCCATCCCACGCTTCCTCTTCAATGAATTGCACATCTCTGCTAATTACAAACTTTTTTGTGGATGGGTTATACAGTCTGTATCCTTTGGAATCTTCACAGTATCCAAGGAAAATGCACTTCTCCCCCTTACTATCCAACTTCTTTCTCAATTTGTCAGGAATGTGTGCATATGCTACACACCCAAAAACTCTCATGTGGGTGACTCCCTGTTTTCTGCCACTCCACGCTTCTTCTGGAACTTTTTTCATCACTGCTTTTGTAGGGCATCTATTCAAAATATATACAGCACAGTTTGCTGCTTTTGCCCAATACTCATTCGGTAAGTGTTTCGCCTTTAGCATACTTCTCACCATCTCCATTATGGTTCGATTCTTCCTTTCAGCAACTCCATTCTGTTGCAGCGTGTACCTGGTGGTAAACTGCTTGTGTATGTCGTTCTCTCTGCAAAAACGCAAAAATTCCTTTGATATGTATTCTCCTCCTCTGTCAGTTCTGAGGACTTTAATGTGAAGTCCGCTCTGTTTTTCTACAAGAGCTTTAAATTGACGAAATTTCTGAAAGACTTCACTCTTATATTTTAAGAAATAAACCCACACTTTTCGTGTGAAATCATCAATGAAAATCAGCATGTAATTGCTGCCTGAAACATATGATGTTTGCATCGGCCCACATAAATCTGAGTGGATTATCTCCAAAGGTGCTTTCGCCCTTATGCTTTTCCTTGAAGGAAAATTTTCTCTGTGTTGCTTTCCCAAGATGCATCCTTCACATAGGCTGTCAGGCTTTTCTATCAGTGGTAAACCTCTTACCATTCCTTTTCTGTGCAGCAAATTTAATCCTCCGAAATTTAGATGTCCAAATCTCAGATGCCATAACCAATTTTCATCCTTCTCTTCCTTCTGAAAGTCTTCTTGAGTTACAGCTGCTATGCTTTTCCCTTTTCCCTTCAAGTCAATGTTGAGCTTGAGTGGAAACATTCTATTGCTGGTCATTTGTATTTCAGCAATAATTTTCTTACTTGGAGGAATATCTTTTATGGTGCACACATCATATTTGAATATAACATTGTAACCTTTGTTTATGAGCTGCCCTATGCTCAAAAGATTACATTTCAGACCTGGAACATAATACACATCAGGGACAAATTTTTGCTCCCCATTCCTTGCACGAATACTTACTCTGCCTTTCCCTTTGATAGAGATTTTAGTATCAGTCCCTGTGGTCACTTCAGATTTAACTTCTTCATCAAGATTGGCAAACATTGCTCTGTTGCCAGTCATGTGATTACTACATCCAGAAGCTAAGAACCAAACGTCATCTTCTTTATCTTGTGCTACATTACAAGCTAATAGCACATTGCTTGGGTTCTTTTCCTCTTTTGCTACATTAGAATTCTGCCTATTCTTCATGTCATTTTGCTTCTTTCTACATTCATTGGCATAGTGCCCATATTTCTTGCAATAATGACACTGGACATTGGATTTGTCATACCTTTGTCCATGAGCATGTTGGTGTTGATGTCCATCTTGCTGGCTGTTGCATTGGCCGTGGCTCTGGCTTTGACTGTTGCTCCTTCCATGTGAATGTGAAGGGTTGTTCCTTCTACCTCTATTCTGGCTTCTGCCTCTTCCTCTTCCTTTTCTTTGACCTCTTCCTCTTCCTGAAGGCATCTGGGTCTTGAAGGCGTGCTCAAGAGATGAATATTCATCTCTGCTCAATATTTGTTCATGAGTTATCAGTGAGGCATGAAGTTCATCCACTGTGAACTGTGAGAGATCTTTGGTCTCTTCTATGGTGGTTACAATAACATCAAACTTTGAGGGTAAGCATCTCAAAAGTTTCTCCACAATCCTTCTATCTTCAAGAGTTTCTCCATGGGATCTTATCTGATTTACAATCCCAATCACATGTGTAAAGAATGTATCAACATTGTCTGACTCTTTTATACAAAGAGTTTCAAAATCTCTTCTCAGCAATTGAAGTTTTGCTGTTTTAACTTTCTCCATACCTTGATAGGCTACTTTCAGATTTTCCCATGGCTCCTTGGATTTCTTAGCTGCTGCTATCCTTGGAAACACACTCTCATTTACAGCTTGATACAAACAGAAGAGAGCTTTGGCATCTTTCTTTCTATTATTTTTCAACACATCTTTCTCTGCTTGAGTTAAGGCATTAAAAGCCTGCTCATCAGCTGGTTCTGTGAAACCATCTTCTACTAGTTCCCACAAGTCTTGTGAGACAAACAGGGCTCTCATAGTAATGGCCCAATAATCATAGTTCTCTCCATTAAACTGTGGAAGCTGAACACTTCCAAGATTCATTCCAGTGCTTGGTCCAGCCATTGCTTCTTAAACTGAACTCAAACTTTAAACAAACTGTCTTTCCTTTACTAAAAGAACAACTTCTTTAAACAATAAACAACTGCTCTTTTATCTTTGAGAAATACCTGACCTTGACTTCTGTTGAGCTTTTCACGCTGCTGGAGAGAAACACTGCAACAGGTCTTCTTCTTCAGCTTCTTTGAAATCTTCAAAAAGCCTAGATGCGCTCTGATACCATGTTGGAATTTTGAGAATTCCAAGAGAAGAGAATAGGCTCTCCTCCTAAACACAGAGAAGTTAAAAAAAAATTGACAGGAGACAGAGCTTTCAGGGCTTTAAAACAAACTTCTATTACTTTCAAAACTGTTACAAATTCTTCCTACGAACGGAGGGATGAATAACAATGAGTGGCCCCTTTCTGGGAGCAGTGCACAAATGACTCCTTTCTCTGAAAACTATGCTCTGTCTCTCGGAGAGTACCAACAGCTATTTGTGTGTCTCTGTTGTTTTCCGCGGCTGTGCGAAACACTAAGCAGAACAATACAATACGGTTACAATGGCTCGCTGAAGACTTTCTTTTTTATATGCCGCGCATATATTTTAACATTTACGTAAAAACTATATTAAAACTTAAAACAAAAATAAAACCAAATCTGCAGAGGAAAATCCTTTGCGGAACTAATAAAATATGAAATGCCTGACGTACGAGTGGGGACCACTACGCAGTCGGCAATCGACAATCGGCGAACGGCTTGACAACAAACTTTGTGATCCATTCAATCTTTCGATTGTGATTACACCATGGACTCGATGGCCCGATATTAAATCCGTTGTATAAGACCGTCGGGTCTGCGCTTTATACAAAACACGCGACCAAACAACAAACCTCCGATCCTCCGATTGCGATTGGAAACACGGGCGCGATCCAGCTATTAACTCCGTCTCATAACACGATCGGATCCGCCCTGATCGGGGCACACAATAAAATCCCGCCGATTAAACCTTGCGATTGAAACCAAGCGATTCCAATAGATTTCTGCCACGTGGTCTTGTGGACCCACGGGCCTCCGCTGCTGTGGGGGTGATTTATATATATGTTTCAATGTATTAAACGTTCCGTTTGCGGAACTCTTCACATCTGCAAGACATTTGATTAATGCAATATGCGATTGCGATTGGATCGCATCGCATCGCGGCTTCATATCAACAAGACACTACTCCAAAATAACTTTGCGATTCTGATTGGCATATAAATGGTGGGGACCACTTGTCCCGCCAATTCAAAAATAAAAGGACTTCCGCCTGTTAAAACAATTTCCATTCATTCTGGTTGTTGAGGACTTTAAAGCCCGAAACAACTGGTTTTTAATATCTCTGTTCTTCTGTAGAAAAGATCTACGAAAATCTTCGTCCTTCCACTGTGAAGAATGGCTTCGCCCATCACTGAGTTAATTTCATCTGCAATATGTGGCTGCGGCCCATCAAAAATTTAATTCATTCCCATTCTTCTTCAATGCAAAGTGCTGCGCACTCAATCTCTGTTGCTGCTGCTGCTGCTGCCTTTATACTTGTTTCTTCTTGTCACTGCCCAAGGCACGACAGGTGACTTTAATATTTCAACAAGATTTTAAAAGCAAATTTACTTAGTGATACTATCAATAAAATACAAATTCATACCAAAGAATCTATCGAATAAAACAAGCATAGTTCCACAAACAATACTATTCCTTTACTTCAAATATCATAAAGAGCAAGAAACCAACTTTGAGGTGTAGTTGTGTATACAAAATTCCATTCTATCTTCAATATTGCAGGGTATGCTTGCCTGCATTTATTTTATTCATGGCTTTCTTCACAGTTTCAATGGCTACCATATCAATGATGACGGTTTGCAAAATCTGACATAGACTGTATCCAAAAAGAAGACAAGATTACAAAGAATGCTCAATTTTTTTTTACAAAACCATAAGAACCATTTACAAAATTATAATAGGCAATATTTGAAGGTATTTTCCCCACTAGATATCAAACAAGAAACTTGCCAGAATTTTTGAGTTTGTATTTATTTTTATTTGAGAATATAAACTAATTTAAATAAAATTAAGCATGGTTTGTTTTTCACTATTTTCTTAATTTAAGTATGAGGAGTTTCCTTAGTGCATTATATTGGATATCATTTTTGGGATTCAAGTGCATTAAGTCATTCATCTATAACCATTTCCATGAGAAATAGTCACTTTCTCATGATTTTTGAATAGTCCACTTAGAACTCATTGCATGTGGTGATGCTCCCACTTCTTCACCCATGTGAGTATCAGCCGATGCAATGAGTTCTAAGTGAACTATTCAAAAATCATGAAAAATTAATTAGACTATCTCTCATGGAAATAGTCAAAAATTAGCAAAAATAATATCTAATATTTTCTTAATTTTACCTTTGCTAGTTCCACTTCAACTTTTTTTTGCAACATCATTCTTTTGGTCAAAAACTTCATCCAAGATCATCTTCGAGATGCTTGCTCAAATGCCAAATAATATATTTTAAATAAAAAGATATATAAAAAAAATACAATAATATATCAAATTTATAAAGCTTAAGTTATCTTTTGTAATATAAAAAATTTATAGAATAGGCTATGTTTTGTAATATAAAAAAGTCATAAAATGCGAAATAATATATTTTTAAATAGAAAGTAAGATAGAAAATTAAAATAATATATAAATTTTATAAAGTTTAGGTTATCTTTTGTAATATATTCATAGAAAAATATAGTAATATATATTTTAGGGTATCTTTTGTAATATAAAAAGTTATAGAAAAATATAATAATATATAATAACGGATGGTACATGTGTCCACTTAAAATACTCTATAACTATTAGGTGGCAGAAAAGCGACGAAAAGAATATAAATAAATATTGGGTGGCAGAAAGGTATAAAGAAATGATTGATCAGGATGAAGTTTTTGCACTGTTCCTGCGCTTTAATTATGCCGTCCCTTTCAACTGGATAATATCTTCCCCTCCTAGTCTATATTTCTTTCTTGGCTCCAGATTATTCTCTTTCAAATGAATTATTCCAAAGAAGCAGAACGGTGCACCTTCAAAAATTCCTTCTCCCTGTCTTCTTTAATTACTTTACCACGTATAGCATGCACAGCGATGGGTTCCAATTATATTCTTTGCACACTCCATTGAGTTTGGAACATTCCTGCCACATAGTGTTAAATATGTGCAGGCAGGCGGAATGAGAATTCAAGAGCAGTCCCAAAACATTCAGTGTTGCTTTACTGTTTCCAGCTCGGTAGATTAGATTGTGATCATCTGAGAATGGCGGCGGTAGTGAAAGAACCGCTAGTGTTTCGGAAGGAGTGGGTTGAACAAGTTCAAGATATATTAAATAATAAAAAATCTCTGGAAAAGGCGGATAAGATTCCGCGGGTGGCTGTTCCTCTGTTGGATGCGAAACCAGAGGCGTACATACCGCACTTCGTCTCTTTGGGGCCTTACCACCATTGGACGCTGGAGAAAAGGATCGCAGCCTCTTGTTGTGCGGGAGATAGTTACGAGTGTCGCAATCTCAAGATGTCAACCGTGGAGGCGTACAAAGTCCAGTTCGCTGCAATGTTCTGGCGGAATTGTGACAAAAGCATCGAGGAATTCGTTGAAAAGATCAAAGGGATGCGGCAGGAGATTGAGGATTTCTATGACTGGCCAATTGCTATGCAAGGAGAGTACTCTGAGAACTTCGCTCTCATGATGGCGATAGATTCATCCTTTCTGTTACATTTCCTATCCGGTGAGCCTCGCTCATCAAATGATTACAAGAGATGTTTTAGTAGGCTTGAAGTCTCTATAAAGTGTGACATTCTGAAGCTGGAGAACCAGATTCCGCTGTTTGTCTTGAGAAATGTATTTGGCTTAGCAAATGAACCTTTAAAAAAATCAGCGAGCTTCAATGAGCTATTGCAGAAGACGTACAAGAAGCTGTCTCCTTTCGATCAGATCGACATAGCAAACAATGATACCAAAACACAAAAGAATGATCTGCAGCATTTGATCAATATAAGGGACTCCCATCCTCATTGGCTCACCCTGCCTTCCTTGATGCTTATGGGGTGGTGGGCTTATGGTCTCGCTCGTTCCTTCCCCTCGGAGGGCAAGCAACTTCAAGTTCCTTCCTCATAGAATAGTTAAGCAAGGAGGTAATATCTCTGGCCTGCTTAAAAGGGTATGACTGGTTCCTTACCTCATCGAAGGGAGGTAGTCATCTTCCAGCAGGGGGAACACCTTTCTCTCATGCGCTGGAATTACAACCGTTTTATAATACAACTGGTTCTCCACCATTCACTTGATTCCTACAGCACTAGGCTAGGTTCTCTCCAGAGGATTTGGGTTATGGGTAAACAAGAAAATATTTATCTTTAGGTTTATACGTGGGTCCTAACAAGTGACAGTATGGGATGATTGTCGTGCCATGAGAGGATACTTACTTCATGGCTTACATGATAATGAATTAAATAGTATACCTTTTGAATTGGGTAATTATTACTTATTGTATTGTGGTTTCAAATGAAAGCTTATGTCCGGTGAAATCTGAATCGATTTTGGGTCGAGATCACCTAAACCTTATCACACATGGATCCCGTAGACCTTTCAAAGGAGTGGGATAGTTTATCTTCAAGCAGCAACTACCACCTTTGAATTGCAAAGTGAATCCTTGAAGTCCATAACTCAGTCATGGATTTCTGTTAAACTTGAAGGAGCTATTCAATAGGATATAGGTATTGTTAGACTGAATATATATCTTCAGCATAGGCAGGGTGCATTTGCTTTCCACTGTTGGCATTGGCCTTGGCATTGCCAAGCCTTGAAGACAACCAACAGAGACTGCACAGAGTACTCAAATTGAAACAGAGTGAGATACCTGGCATTGGTTGGCTCATTGAGAACAGAGACTTTCAATTGCATTGTAATCTGGTTCCTTGTGTGCAGGTTACGCAAAGAAGGAATCAGCCAATCATCCGGAGCAGAGGTTACACAGTGAACATAAACCTTGTAGCCATTCCAAGAACAGAGATCCTTGCACAAGGTAGAGGAACAGAGGCCTAGTGGCCATTCTGCAGATAGAGTGCTCTGTACAAGTATGAGGTTCATCATAAACAAACTTCCGCATAGGATCCGTGTTGGTCAAGCGAGTGGGCGGGCTATAAGTCCCTCATTTACGGATCATAAGGTATCAGAGCAGTTGCATCCTTGACCATGAAAGCTTCCAGAACTTTGAACAGAACATTGGGTAAAGCAAGCAAAGAAAAGCTGGAAGACTTAAGGGCTAGCAATGCTCAGCTTCAAGAAGAGAATGAACATTTGAAGGAGCAGGTCCATATGTTCAACAAGAGGATGGCAGAGATGGAAAAGCACCTTGATACCTCTGCCAAACTGCTGCCATTGCTAAAGAAGAAGTTTGAATAATGCCAAGACACCCTCACAGCGGTCATGACAGATTGGGACAAGCACAGAATGCAGCTTGTACACTTGGGAGATAAGGTCATTCAGTTTAATAGCTGGCAAGAGGATAGGCTCACGCAGATGATGGCTCAGCTGCAACAAGAGTTGGTAGAGAAGGAAGAGGCCTTGGCAAAGCTCCAAGCGACTGTCCAAGAGTACAGGGAAGCAAGGCCACCTTCCGTTGCTACTGCTGAAGCCAGCACCATGACTGAGACCACTTTGGTAAGTTCACTTTTCGTAGACATTTCTCAGAGTAGCTTGGTGAATTTGAGAAGCATACCAGAGTAATTGGTTCCAAACTCTTAAGGCAGATGGGCTATGATGGACAAGGGCTAGGTAAGAGAAGACAAGGCATCTTGAGCCCCATTGTAGCTACACCGTGGGTCAAGCATGAAGGCCTAGGCTCTAATGGCAGAATGGAAAAACGACCATGAATACCACTTTTGTGAAGGCTAAAGACATGCTGGAGTTAGCCTGCTCATCAGGAGAAAGAGCAGCAGTGAATGAAGGGGGCATCCCACTACCACCTCAGCCTTCCCAAAATAGAAAATAATGAACGGTAGTCGGGCCAGAATCCATAGGAGTTTGCTAACCCAAACATGTGAAAGGCTAATTGGTCCTATCTCTTGGGTCAACTCGCTTAGTTGACGAAGGGTCATTCACCCGCGTCAACACCTACTTACCCCAATTGTATGACACTTGGCATCCAGCCTCATTGACCTTGGATGCCAAAATGAAATACCACCACAGGACTATAAATGGGATGGCGGGCTGACTAACTGGTGTGAGCAATTGGTAAATTGAGGAAGTATAGGAATGGTTATTGAAAGGAAGAATTATAGGGCTTAGGACGGGAAGTGGGCCATGGGAAGTGGGACATCAGCGGGTGATAAAAGGTCTTTATCCCTCTCTGTATCCCTATCTTTCTCCCTTCTATTTAGGTAATAAAGTGGCAATAAATGGGCCTATAATGTAGAATTAAGGAGTGGGAGATAATTACATATATAATGATATATCTCTATTTGTATACGATATATAGGGTACGATCGATGAAAAGAGCGGAGATCCCAGTAGATGCTAAAGCGTAATTACATATATAATATATGCATTCTAGGCTCTGCTATTAAGGGCTTAACCATTTGTTTTCCTGACTGTATGGGCTTTCGTTCGTATTCTGTCACTTGGCGGGAGAGATTGAATGATCAGAGCCTCTCCACACGTTCGCTCAGACGCAAAGTACGAAGAAGGTTCAAGTTATCTATTTTGATTGGATGAATGAGTAGGAGGTGAGTAAAACCTTCTTACCTTCTTTTCTAAGCTTACTACCTCGAGTGAATGAGGGAAACCTTCCTTCTTACCTTCCTTTCTTCTAAGCAGAATGGATGAATACGGATATTCCAACCTTTTGGGGCTTCCCCCAGTTGATTTGTTTATTCTATTCCCTAATATGGGGGTTTGACTCTTGGCTTTATCCCATAGCCTTTCTGGCGCTGTCCCAGTGGTTATCTCTGTCTTTCAAAGCCTATCCTGCCAGGCTTTGGTTCGGGTTGGGGCCGTTCTTTTGCCAGCTCCAAAGGCCTAACGGCATGGGCTTTTCTCTCTAACCTGATCTGTAGTGGAAGAACTCAATACGGGTCTTGCTGTGGTTGAACTCAATACTTCGGGCTCTAGTCGTATCTGTAGCAGTTTCACTCAATACAGTAGGTATGACCTTAGTTAATGAAAAGTCTCCCATAGCCTTTCATAGTCTCTCTTACCCTATGCTGTACGGTTTCTCTCTAACCACTCAGTATTGGGGAAGGAAAATTGGAACTGCTATGAATGGAATGATCCCTTTCTTAGAAGCAGCACCGGACCTACAACCCAACAAAAAAGGCTAGGGCTGAAGATATCCTAGTTCAGGTAGGTGGGTGAAAGAGTCAAGCAAAGGTCTGTTCCGTACAGGTAATCAATCCTGGCTGAATAGTTGGGAATGACTGTCCCATCCTTCCATGCAATCATCCTAG